>JAUMJK010002312.1:0-32340 GCA_033558105.1 Coccyzus lansbergi | reverse complement strand
GGAGACGGCCGCCCTGGCAACCGCACATGCGCGCTGGGGGCCGCCCGGGACCGGCGGGGAGGGGCGAGCCGGCCCCGCCGAGCCCCTCTGGGCAGGACGCTGGGAAAGGGCCTTTCGCTGCGGCGCCATCGCGCGTGCGCCGCGGGGGGAGGTGAGAGGCGGCGGGGGCGGAGGCGCTCGGGAGGGTTCGGAAGCGTTCGGGTGGCGTCGAAGGGTCCGGTGAAGTTCGGAAGCAGTCGGGAGAATTCGGAAGCGCTCGGAAGAGTTCGGAGAGATTCGGAAGCGCTCGGCGCTCTCGGCTGGGGGGAGGTGTGGAAAGGGTGCGGGGCGGGTGAGCCGTGAGCACAGGAAGGGTTGTCCTGCGTGTCTTGCCAGCGCCAGCAGAGCACCGGGAAGAACTACGTTTCCGCTGGATGCTGAAGTCTCTGTTGGACTTGAACCTCAGAGGTTCGGTGCTTGTTCTCGGAGGGGGTCTGTGTAATGGTTGGGATTTGTGTGCAGTGAGTGTGGAATCAGAATGGTTTGGGTTGGAAGGGACCTTAGAGCCCCCCTTGCCATGGGCAGGGACACCTCTCTCCAGATCAGGCTGCCCAGGGCCCCAGCCAGCCAGGCCTTGAGCTCTTCCAGGGATGGGGCATTCACACCTTCCCTGGGTAACCTGTGCCAGAGCCTCACCACTCTCATTCCGAAGAATTTTCTCCTTGCATCTAGTCTAAATCTGCCCGTCCCCAGTTTATACCCATTGCCCCTCATCCTGTCACTACAAGCCTTTGTTAAAGGTCCCTCTCCAGCTTTAATGTAGCCCCTTTCAGGCACTGCAAGGTCACTATACGATCTCTGAGCCTTCTCCAAGCTGAACAACCACAACTCTCTCAGGTTGTCCTCATTTGGGAAGTGCTCCAGCCCACTGTTCATCTTTGTAGCCCTCTTCTGGACCCGTTCCAACAGCTCCATATACGTTTTGTGTTGAGGATTCCAGAACTGGATGCAGCACTCCAGGCTGGGTGTCACAAGAGAGGAACAGAGCAGCAGAATCCCTTCTTTCGCCCTGCTGGCCATGCTGCTTTTGATGCAGCCTGGGATATGATTGGCCTTCTGGGCTGCAAGCACACACTGATGGCTCATAGAATTATATAATCACCAGTCTGGGAAAGACCCACTTGATCATCGAGTCCAACCATTCCTATCAAACACTAAACCACACCCCTCAACGCTTTGTCCACCTGTCCCTTAAACACCTCCAGGAAAGGTGACTCAACCACCTCCCTGGCAACCGATTCCAGTGCCCAATGACCCCCAAGTCTTTCTCTGCAGCTCTCAATCACATCATCCCCCATCATGTAGTGAAATTGGGGATTGGCCTGACCCAGGTGTAGGAGCTTGTACTTGGCCTTGTTGAACCTCATGAGGTTTTCACAGCCCCACTTCTCCAACCTGTCCAGGTCCCTCTGGATGACATCCGGTCCTTCTGGTGTGTCAACTACCCCACTCAGCTTGATGTCATCTGCAAACTTGCTGAGGGTGCACTCAGTCTCGCTGTCAGTATTGTTGATAAAGATACTAAGCAGTGCTGGCCCCAGTACAGACCCCTGAGGGACACCACTTGTAGCAAATCTGGACCTTAAGCCATTCACCACTGATGTCTGAATACAGCCATCCAACGTATTTCTTATCCACTGACCTTTCTACCCATTAAATCCATATCTCTCCAATTTAGAGAGAAGGATGTTATGGAGGACTGTGCCAAAGGCTTTACAGAACACCAGATAGGTCATACCTGCTGGTTTTTCCATGTCCACTGCTGCGGTTACCCCATCATAGAATGTTACTAGGCTGGTCTGTAGGACTTGCCCCAGTGAAGCTGTGCTGGCTGCCATTAATCACCTCCCCATGCCCATGTGCTCTAGCATAGCTCCTAGGAGGATCTGTTCCATGACCTACTCACACCCAGAGGTGAGACTGACAGGTGGGTAGTTCCCAGGATGGTCTTTTCTACCCTTTTTAAAAACAAGCAAAATGTTACCCTTCTTCCAGTCAGGGTAACATTGGGTTAAATGCACATGGCTGGTGTGGTGGTATCAAATGCAGATACCCTGTGATTCCTCTGCAATCTAAGGGTCAGCCAGACCTCCAGAATGATGTTCACAACTGTTCTTGCTCTAATCCAGTAATTTGGCCTTTCCCTTGAGCAGTTTTAGCATGTGTATGGATGAAGTGTCTTCTCCCTGGTGTATCCTTAATCTCCAGTACTCACGTCAATTGTACAGCACCTACCTGACAGCAGAACAGCAGAGGGAAGGGTTGCACATGCATAATGACACATACTATCAGAGAATCCCGTTTACAACGGCTCTCCAATGCAGTTGTTAGTACATCCTAGTGCCACAGAAGAAAAGGAGAGGTCCTGCTCTCCACAATCCCACTACTCCCTTTCCCTGCTGCCTTGAGCAAGCCCTGATATTGATCAGTGAGACATTTTAACTTGTTAATTCAGCAGGAAACTACACTCGGAAGAAATAGTTTTCAGCAGCTCATTTTGAATGAGCTCACTTTGTGGTCAGAGCTGGCACTAAGAACAGGGTGGAGAGAGGAAAAGACAACAGGACTGTCATTTGTTGGCAGAGGGCAGTTGTATTTGATACAGCTGTGCTCTCTAGCTGTGTCCTTAGACTTCAGAGCAAGAGAAACTGATTTGAGGATGACAAAGTTTATTGTTGGAATTAATTTGGAAAGAGCAAGTCTTCTGTTTGTTTTTGTTAAGAAACAAGCTGTTTTCGGTAATAACAGCCAAACTACACCTAAAAGTGCACAATAAACTAAAACCAAACATGAAGGAGCCATTAAGCTTGTCTAATATATACCTATATTCACCAGAATTTCCATCTATTGAAGACAAGGCACCTTTGGAACTTGTGTGGTCAACCAAGTATACCGATGTTCAGCATAGATTTAAACCACCTGAGTTACTGGTAGCCATCCTTGGATTTACAGTCTATCTTCCCAAAGCATTTTGGTTGGTTTAGGTTTGGTTTGGGTTTAATTGAAATTGAATAGAGACCAATAAATATATCCCTCAATGCTGCTCTTCTTACATAAATGCCACAAGAAAGCCACAGAGTTATACCATCTCTTTCTTCTTTTAGCCCTGAATACTTTTCATTCTTGCCTCTAGGATGGCTCAGGTTCAGCAAAGTGAGGTGAGGATCAACATATTTCCACAAGCCTAAACAGTGTGGTGTGATGGTGACTAGAATGGTTACTTTGTAGTCTGATTTTGAATTACTGAGAAGACTGTAGAGTGTCAATCTCAAGCTTTTTAGTTCCATGTTCTGAGTTTTCGCACAACAGGATCACATCTTCAAGTTGCCGAGTTAAAAATCTCAATGAAGAAGTACTGATCAGTGTTTTAGGAGGACTAAACACGCCCCACCCCGGCAAAAAAAAAAAAAACAAAAAAAAAAAAAACAACCCCAAAGACACAAGGACTGATCTCACAGAAACAATTCTAAGCTCTGCAGTTTCATGACCTCTTTTCTTTATTTCTTTTCCTGCCCTCCTACTGTCTTTTCAAAGCCAGTGCAAGGTCTGATTTCACACTTTGCTAAAATTATCTCCAACTTCATTTTGAGGTCTAGCTGCTAGGGACCACTGCCCTGTAAAAGGCAGTAGCTCGAAAGTAGTTTTTGATTGAGGAGAGACAGTATTCCTGAGACTCTCACCAATCCTAACACTGTCCTGGAAGCAGCTAGGCTGTTTCCTGAAGTACCCTCAGTCTTCTCAGGAGGAGTTGCCTCTCACTGACTTAAACTGTATTCCTGTAGATGAAATTTCTGAAACTAAAATGGTCCTTTGTCAGTTCCTTCTGTGGGGTCAAGGCAACAAATATGTGTAAAATATGTGTGTAATAGTGGGCATGGGACAGAAGTTTTTGTGCAAAACTTGCTCGGGGATCTGCATTTTAAGAACACAAAGAAGGACATCTCCTCTGAGATATCCATAAGCAATGGTTTGCTAATACCAGTTCGCTCATATATCCCATGATGATTCTGCAAAGCTTGCGGCAAGTCATTGAAATATCTCTGTAGAAAAGGAGTCATTACATGTAATTCTGTATAATATGAAGAAGTAACACCCAGTGACCTGTTGTGGCACAAGGAAAAGAAAAATTAACATCAGCTCTTACTCACCTCTGTTTCTAGCATCCCTATTGACAAATCTAAATAAAGCAAGTTTCTAATCTTGTCTCCTTAAAGTGGGAATTTCCTTTGCCAGGATCAGGATAGATCTTTTTAAAAAGACTGTTTGATTTTGATGCAGTTGTCCTTCACTGGATGAAATTACTCACTGAAGGCAAGATTCTCAAAAAAATTTGATTTGGAAGTCAAATATACTTTGGATCATCTGAAAAATTTGCTTCATTTTCAAAAGAACCTCCTTCCTGCTGGTGAACTTGTGACGACCCAGATAGTGAGAAGATCCTAATCTCAGGAGACACAACACCTTCTTAGCTGTGGTGAAATTCAAATGCTGACTCACATAATTAATGTCATATTAAAATGCCTTATACTAGCAATGTTTGTCTTATGCCAATGTCTTTATATCTACTTTTTTTCATGACTTCATGTTTTTTAAGGTAGCATTTAACTCTGAAGTTACAGAACTGATGACTAAAGATGTAGTCTCATTACTTCTGAGGTCATTTAACTAATCTGTTATAAAATTATATAACATATGTAATCTGACTGCTTGTCACAGGAAACACAACCACACCTCCCTCTTGAATGAAGACGCTGAAGTCTTTGGTAACCTTGTACTGATGACTTTGATATCCTGATAACTGCAATTCAAAATCTGTGAATAGTTAATAAATTCTGGTAAATAATGGCAATTGAGTTGAGTAACTAAGCGGGATATATACAGGGCAGTGTTGCCCAATGCTTGTGATTGATCTATTTTTCTTAACTAACCCTCTGAACTCACTAGCACAGGCAAATGCAGGTTGTGTCTCATACCTTTAATATGGCTTAATTTGCACCGTGGGAAATGATGAGATGCAAAGACAGCATAGCCTTAGCTATTCTCTGAAGATGGGAATTGCCACAGGTATGATTCCACCAAAGTGACACAGTGGCTAAGTGGCAACGAGCAGGTTCTCCCAACAGTTCACACTTTCCACAGTATCTCTGGAGTTTTACCCCGTATAACTTTCTGGTTGCCTCCAATCTCTCTGCGAGCCTCTGACACATCACCTTCACACTCACTAGCTCTGATTCCCATCATAGAATCATAGAACAACCAGGTTGGAAGAGACCCACCGGATCATCGAGTCCAACCATTCCTATCAATTACACTAAACCATGTCCCTCAGGACCTCGTCTGCCCGTGCCTTAAACACCTCCAGGGAAGGTGAATATAGCCTTTGTGACCCATAGGTTGTATGGAGAAGGCACAGGGAATAGGGTCTGGTGGTATTTCTGATTGTTTGTGTATCTGCTGAAGATGGGAAGGGGGAAAGAACTGAAAAAAATCCTCACAGTCTTGAGCTGGATAGGGGCATGGGAGAAAGGCTGTCCAGCCAAAGACATGCATCTCTGAGGTACAACCTTCAGAGCGTACTGGTCACCAGGAGACAGTGTTGGGAGGGAGGTAAAGAGCAGACAGTTTCCTTAGCTGAACTCTTGTGTGTGTGTCCCCCCCCTTTTTTTTTCCAGTAAATACATTCTTGGACAGGAGTGTGGAGAGAGAATTTTCCACTCGGAGCTGATCACAGTGGGAAGACAACTGGAAAGGCAGAACAGGAGTTTCCAATACTTGAAAGGCATGATGTAGGGCATATCTGTCCTCTGGAAATATGAACCTTTACCTTCTTCAATGTGTCTTCTTTCTGCCATCAAGAAACGCCTGGCAGGAGAAAACCTGAACAGGCTCTAATCATGTCATCTTTTCCTCCTTAAATCTACCACTCTGCGCAGTGCTTCCTCTGTTCATGGCTCAATGTCCTCTTCTGATGAACACCAAGCATCGGCCAAACTTAGGGTGCTTAGGCTCCAGAGCCAGCTGCAGAAGCTGAAACAGCTGTCAACCACCAGCCATCTCCTCTTCCCACTCCGTTTTCCCCCACTCTCACGAGGGTTGCCAGCCCCATGTCAGAGAAGCTGAACAGATGATAAATCAACAACTGAACAGCTGCAGCTTCCAGCCAGGCATGTTCATACACATGAGAATCCTTTTCTAGCTGCCTACGTGAAATAGCTAGGTGGTAAATGGAGAAAGCGTGGGAGGTGGTTCACAAGCCATTCAGTTACACATGCAGTTGGGGTGGCAGCCTGAGGGTAGAGGTTGACGGAGACAGCCAGGTGTGATTCCTGCCTTGTGATTCTCACACTACTGGATGAGTATCATTGTTGCTTGTGGGAACCCTGCCTTGGAGATGGTTTGTCACCGTTTACGTTGTCTGGATGTGCAGTACTACAACAGGAGCAAGATAAGCATTTCACCTTGATATACCCGTGTTGTTTTTCCATTGATATATTTTGAGCCTCTGATAGTGATTACTTTCAAAATGCTGTTTTATTATGAATATTTGTCTTGGCTTATTACACAGTAATTAAATGCTTTCATAGCAGGTTTTTTTCAGTTTTCTGTGGCATAAAGCAATTATTCTTTTTCAAGGGCATGCAAATTTTTAAATTGTTCTTGTGTTCTACTTTGTTTCTCTTCATCATATACAGAAAGTTTGGAAGGATACAGGTTTTGGAAGGTTTGGGGGTTTTATGTCAGAGATCAGGAATTTTTGCCTTTAAGACTTGTCAGATTTTTTTAAGAGAGAATATACTGCCAGCACTAACACCTAACAGAAGATAATTAAATCTTACGGACTTGCTTTCTTCAAAGGCTTATTTAACTATGGAAATTAAATTGTGATAACAAACACAGAGAGGATTTTAAGAATAATTTTGGATGTAGAAAATAATCTGTGAGAGAGATCATAAACAAGTGACGTTTAGGTTAAATATCTGTAAAGCTCTTGAAAGTATTTTTTTGAGTGGGATCTAAAGAGTAGTATGAAATCGTGTGCTGTCTTCCCATCCTGGTTAATGCAGATCCCTGCAGAGAGCTGCTTTTGTAAGAAGGATCTTGTAAGGATTTTGTAAGCCTTTGAATGGCAGGCTGAGAGAACATGTTAAGGAGAATCTTATGACAGTTCATGGGAGTGAACTGATTAGGATTCCTCCCTAACTTGCATTTGCAGCCTAGGAGGTCCCAGTATCATGTTTAAATTGTCATTCTCCAGATTATTGTGCAGAGGACAGCTGAGGGCATGCAGAACCCACTGTGTGAATCCTGGCAAGGGATCCCAGCTTACAGTGTGGCTGCATGTACTCTAAAATGAAAGGAAAAAGTATATCGGGCTAGATCTGCTTGGTAAATAAGCTGTACATAATGCATTATTCCTAGGAACAATATTACAATAAAAATGGTTTTCTTCAATCTGTTGAATGTAAGCTTTCTAAGGAGGAGAGCAAGATACTAGTAAAAAAGAACAGGATAAAAAAGTGCTAAGGCATACAGGACAAGTTGTGAGAGAGTTGATGTAAAATTTTCTTAATGAGGATGTGGCCTAGATCCCTCATCTGCCATAGCACCAGATAGGGCACCAGCTGCTTCTGTACTAAACCTGGAAGAATCATTTATGCATGGCAGAATGACTGTGGATAGAATTAAAGAAATGTTACATTAGGTGTCAACAAAGACTATTATGGTGAAAGATGTAACTCACTTTTATTAGCTTCCAAGCTAGATCAAAGCCATATTTGATGTTGTACAGATTTCTAGGACCTAATTTATCTTGCATGGTCAGCTGCTTAAGTATTTTTCATTGGTTCATCCTGTCCGATGGTTCTCATCTGTAGGCAGCACATGCACATACACACATTTGCACTTTGGAGATTGCACTCTGTTGCAATGCATCACTCTCCTTAAGCAGGAGTATGTCCTGCATCCCCACCTTGAAAGCTGTTATTTTTAACAGTTTTTGGACCACAATTACATCACTTGGACTTCTGAGGAAGATTTCCAGAAGAGAAACAGCTTGATGCCAGTATAAATTGCTGACCTGAGACCTGTTTGCATTGGCCCATGGATAAGTGAGCAAAGGAGTACAGGAGATGAAAGGAGAGCAAGATTTTTTGGCAAAGGGTTTAGTTTTATGTAACATTAATGTTCAGCAGCTGTAGGATAGATTAGATAGGGAGTGATAAGAAAGAATAATACTGTTTAGCAGGTTCTTTAGAATGAGGATAGAAGCAAGGATGGGAAGAGTGTGAGTCAGTGAGAGAGCATGGTTAAGCATTTAATCTGATGTAGAGAAAGACCTGGATTAAGAATAAGGAGAACAATGGAGGTGCAGTGGTTAGATGCAGGTGTTGGCCCGGAGGGGTCAGGAAAACTGGCAGTGCTCTGACTCATCTGTCAGCACATATATTTGCCATTTGCTCTTTAAAGAATATAGAGTCAAGGCCAGGGACCAACAGAACAGTGTTTCAGAAACCTCCAGAGTTTCTATCAGCACTCCAATATTTTTGGACTAAATCCTCCTAAGCTCAATACTGGAACCATATAGCACTTCCTCTGCCTCCCTTGAGACATGATAAACAGCCTCAACATCAGTTTTTTCCAGTGCATGGGTAGACTCTTCAAAGATATTGGCTGAGACTTCTCCAGGACTTCTTCTGTTTGTCAGTACCATTTCAAGTGGAACAGAGATGCATATGTGATCCTGAAGACTGTAAATGAACAGGACATACCTGAATATCCCAAAGCCCCCTTGTGATGACAGTGCCTGTTTATCCTTGTCTGTGGATATCAGCAGTGAACCTGATAGTTACCTGCAATGGCAGGCTCCACTCCACAGCCTTGAGACTTGAGTTGAGGAATCTGCTCACAATATTAGTGCCCAGTCTCAGCAAGCATCAGCTCTACAATGTCTGTGCCTCTGAGCTCTTGGGCTGATGAGCACTCTGTGGCCCTGAAAATAACATCTAAAAGTGAGCATTCATTTGCTGTCATGAGAGCAGAACAGGTGTGAGGAAAGAGAAGTGAGATGTCAATAGATCGTGATTTCTGGTTGCCTGCAGTGACTTGTGCTTAGGATGAGCTAGAATAGCTGTTGCCTCTCCAAGCAGGCCGTAGGCTGGAGTGAGGAGGGCCTGCCATTCCGGCTTCTATTCCTGCTGCTACGAGCCAAGGTGAACCACCCATGTGACTTCATGAAGGGCCAGCATCTTTTTTTTTTTTTTTTTTTTCCCCAATGCCTCAAAACCACCATTGTCTTAAAGCATGGAGAATGCTGGAAACAGCTGCAGATTCCTCCAGTGAGGCCACAGGGAGACCTCACAGGGAGGAGATCCTCTCTGCTGAATCTTGATGTCCATTCAGTTCAGTGATAATTCTTGTGCCTCCCAGCTAAGTGAGTCTCACTGCCCTGTGGCCTGGAGTTTGCCTTTGAACAGCCTGGCATAAAGTATTACAACTCTAACTAGAACCTCTTTGTTTGTTTATTATAGTTGCTATCCTATGGGATTGCAGAGTTTCTGGCAGAGCTCATGGTGTGGTATTGACTGCTGCTGTGGAGCAGGTAGGTGGAGCATATGTTCTGCTCACAGAAACACAGAACTTGCTCAGCCATCTTTTACTTTTGGTATGGTGGCAAGGAAGCGTGGATCTCCTCATTGGAAACAAGTTAATTTTGACATAAGGCAGATGTGCTTATGTGCTTGTGATGTCCTCTTTATCACAAGGCTATAGATGTTTTCTCATTCAGTGTTCCCTGGTGATCTCTATGAAATTTATCCCAGATGGTTATGAGGTGGTGACAGACATGGTTGGTGAGACCGTTTTTTGTTGGGTGGAAATTCTCTCTTACATATGTACTCAGAAGGTGACAGACATTAACAAAATGTAAACCTCAAGCTTTTTAGGACTGTGCAAAATTCTCAGAACCAGGCTAAGTCATGCAGCTACCAGTGCAGACAGTTAAGATCCATGCTTGGATCTTAACGAGTCTTGTGTGGTAGGAGAAAGCTGTAGAACAAAATGCATTGAATGAATAACTCTTTTTGCTCAGGTAATTTACCATGATCTACCAGGAAGAATTCAATCAGGCTGGCCATGTAGACAACTCCACAGAAGTGATTCTGAGCATAAAGACGTGCTACTACCCTTTCCAACTGCACACATATATCATTTACTGGTTGAAAAGTACTTCTTTGACAACTTTATTGCCATTTTTTTTTAAAATACTTCTGTTGATTCCTTCCCGTGTTGATGGTCTAGGTCAAGCTGTCCAGAGACGATTCTTTCTGACAACAGTGTTCACCTGGGATGTTGTGTCAGGGACTCAGCCAATTCCAACATCATAGAGTCATCCACTAGCTCCTTGTTTGCACAGATTGACTGGTCCTTCTGTACCTCTAGTGGCGACTCCCTCTTGATAGTTCTTTTCCTTAACTTACCTTTGAGAATAATACATAGTACTACTCCATGCCCCATACAACCCAGTGGGATGCTTCAAGGGGCTGCTGCATGAATCTATGGCTGGCTCTTGAGTGTGAAGTGCGACCAATTCAGACTCTTCCCTTGGACTGTATCTTTTAGGAGTGGAGAGCAAAAACTACAAGGATCTGTCTACAGCACAACGAAGAAGAAGTGGCTTGTGATGTCTCAGGGCAGATGTCAATCACCCAGGAAAACTTAATAGAATCACAGAATGTACCTGTCCACTACTAAACCATATACCTAAGCCTACTAAACCATATCTACCCATCTTTTAAATACCTCACCTTTTAAATACCTTTCAGTGAAGAATTTTTTCCTCATATCCAATCTGAACCTCCACTGGCACAGCCTGAGGACATTCCCTCTTGTCCTATCACACATCACTTGGGAGTAGAGACCAACACCCACCTCTCTACAACCTTCTTTCAGGTAGTTGTAGACAGTGATGAGGTCGAATCAGATCTGTTAGAACAAAACATTCGGTTTACATTAGGAAGGATAAAACTTCTTCTAGATCGAATAGTTTTGGATGAGCGCCCAGCCTTGCTGCCAAACAGCTGGCCTTGCTGTTGGAGCAAAAAGTAGAAAAAAAGTACATTTCTCTGGAGGAATCTATACAGGGTTTTGCAGAGGTAACAGACATTGTTCCCACAGACCAAAATTGCCTGGAGACTTCACTAATATCCATTCCAAATGTTTGCTGGAGCACTTTTAAGAAAACTGATTTACTTAAAATGTAAGCCCTTTCAAAAGCTGCCATTCAAAATGCCCACAGAAGCATACTTCCCTAGGCTGAAAAATATGGTTTCACGGAAAACAATCTCTATAAACAATAAAGTTGTGCTTTGTATTTTCCTCCTATCATTTATGCTACATTCATGTAATCTAGAACATACTTAAGATGAAAATCACCTAATAAAGCGAGTGTTTGAGTACTTCACTTCTGGGAAGTGAACGGAAAAGTTAAATTCCTTGTGTAAACATCAGACATTAATTTTGTTTGCGCAGATAGGTGTAGAATAGATTTTGTATTTATGTCACCATTTCAGATTACTAAGGGAAATACATTTTGCTAAAAGGTAACTATTTGGGGGCAAAAATGTGTTGTAAAAAGTAGATCTCATTAGTCAAGAAGTAGAAGGAGCATTAGAGGTGATCAAGCACAATGAATGATTTTCAAGTACCTGATATCTAGTAACACCTCCTGTGATCGGTTCATGAGGTAGTCCATAAATTCACTATGTAGTAAATAATGTTATATGAATAAAATATTGAAAGGGGGAGGGTGTTTTTAAAAAATGAAAGCGTTTAGAGAATATCTGAGCAGGGAATAAGTTAACTATACCAGTAGCTGAGGTGGTAGCTGCAGTTTTCAGGTCTTCACATTCCCCAGGTGCTGCCAGCTGTGGAGAGTGAGAACCCAGGCCCCTTAACACCTAGAAGTTACAAGTCTATTATACTTGTACTTGGTCGTACACCTATGGAAGAAACTGAATCACTTATACTTGTTAAATTTATGTTACCACAGCTACAGCAGCATGTCTGAAGCTTAACTTTCATGGTAATTGCTGTAATTACCAGCTATTGAGTGAAATACCTTTGCACATGCTGTATCCTTGTTAGTTTCTCATTCTTTGCTCCATCTGATAGACAGTGGTTATTTGCATCTGCTGCAGTCCCTCTCCATCCAAAGCCTGATCGGGAAAACACAGTTGTCTTCTACTTTGCTAATTCTACAACACTGAAAAGTGATTCCTGATGACCAAGCCATGTCAAACCTTTTTGCCTTAAAACTAAGCAGAATCACAGAACAACCAGGTTGGAAGGGACCCATCGGATCTTCTAGTCCAACCATTCCTATCTAACACTAAACCAAGTCCCTCAAGACCTCATCCACCCGTGTCTTAAACACCTCCAGGGAAGGTGAATCAACCACCTCCCTGGGCAGCCTATTCCAATGCCCAATGACCCTCTGCGTGAAAAACCTCCTCCTAATCTCCAGCCTAAATCTACCGTGGCGGAGCTTGATGCCATTCCCTCTCGTCCTGTCCCCTGTCACTTAGGAGAAGAGGCCAGCTCCCTCCTCTCTACAACCTCCTTTCAGGTACTTGTAGAGAGTAATGAGGTCTCCTCTCAGCCTCCTCTTCTCCAGGCTAAACAACCCCAGCTCTCTCAGCCGCTCCTCATAGGGTCTGTTCTCCAGCCCCTTCACCAGCCTCATTGCTCTTCTCTGGACTTGCTCCAGAGCCTCAACATCCTTCTTGTGCTGAGGGGCCCAGAACTGGACACAATATTCAAGGAGCGGCCTCACCAGTGCTGAATACAGAGGGAGAATCACCTCCCTGGACCTGCTGGTCACACCGTTTCTGATACAAGCACTTCAAAGAGCTCCAGTTGCATATATACCATGCAACATTTGGAGAGAACCCTGGTTTCCTGCCTATCTCATGGGCCTTCATGACAATTTGCCTTATGTTTCTCTTACATCAAAAAATTGTTCTGCTCCCAGCACCTCTGTCCCATACACTACTGCAAAAACTTAAGGGTGGGACAGCGCATCCCCTAGCCACCAACCCCTACCCCCCCCCAAAAAAAAAAAAAAAAACAAAAAAAAAAAAAAAAACCAACAAAACCAACCTAAACCCAAAATAACAACTAGGAAGATTCCAAAGCCAGACAAACTTTGTAAGCTTCTGAAAGGCTGAATTTAAGAATTCTCTATGTGGGTTTCCATCTTTCCTGGCTTGCTTAGCTAAGCACTGTGATGCCAGTTGAGGGTCTGTACCCTGGGTACTGGCAAGCAACTTGGTCTAGTTACCAGTAACTTTGTAAAGGCTGGTGCATATGACTGAGAGAAACTGGAGGGAAATGAGTATCGTGGGCAGGAGGATTAGCATCTCTTGTCATTCTACATGACATACAACATAGACACATAAGACTGGTGCAGGGCTCTGCTGATAATATTTGGTTGCTTGCTTAGGGGGTGCGTGTTCTTCTTTGCTTCTGTGTCCACACCTGGGAGTAGCATAACCCTGAACCAGAGGAGGGGATTCTCCTTGAAATTGCTACAGTGACCAGTGATTTCTGTTCAGCAGTGCATGCTGGAAACTGGAAGCTATGGTGTAATAGATATCTCTGTAACCCCACATCTGTGCAGAGACACAATAAGATAATCAAGAGCAGTGCTTACCTGGATTTTATGTGTAACAAAATAAGTTAAATAGTTCACATTTCTAGTGTTAATGCAGACACTGAGTACTAGAGGATGACATTATTAGTCGATGAAAAATAAGGCATGGTTTGTTATCTGCAGTGTTACTCATAATTTATCTTTTTTCATCTGTATTAGAAATGGGAATATTCAAGAAAATCTCCGAGATTTAGCTACAGTAGCAGATGGGGCTACATTTGCAATAGAGTTGCCTGTTTTGTCTATTTTGAATTGAAATTAAACGCTGTTTTGATGGCAGAACTGGGAAATGAATTACTTCACTTTTATGGACTTTTGCTAGTAGCCCTTTTAAGAGTAGCAGTTACAATGTACTACCCATTGGGGTTTGGAATGTCTGCCTTTCAAAACACTGCATGACTGTTTCTGTTTAAGAAAACCACTTAAAGCGATTGACAAAAGACACTACAAGTGCCTTATAATTGATTTGTTTTGCAATTTTATGAAAAGAAATCTTTGTATTGGGTCTGTGTGGCAAGGTTTTGGTACCCTTTGCAAACAAAGCTTTTCCCAGCTTTCCTGCAGGCCTCTTTCAGATACTATAAAGTCTCCTTGAACCCTTCTCTCCTCGAGGCTGAACAACTCCACCTCTCTCAGACTATCCTCATAGGGGAGGGGCTCCAGCCCTCTGATCATCTCCGTAGCCCTCCTCTAGACATGTTCCAATAGCTTCATACCCTTCTTATGTTGTGGATTCCAGAACTGGACACAATACTCCAGGTGAGGTCGCACTAGAGAGGAACAGAGGGCAGACTCACATCCTTTGACCTGCTGATCACTCTTCTTTTGATGCAGCCCAGGATACAGTTGGCCTTGTGGGCTGTCACTCATATCAAGCTTCCAATCAAACAGCACACCCACGTCCTTCTCTGCAGGGCAGATCTCAATCACATCATTCGCCTTCCTGTACTGAAATTGCAGATTACCCCAACGCAGGCGTAGGACCTTGCAGATGGCCTCGTGAAAGTTCTCACAGCCCCACTTCTCCAGCCTATCTAGGTCCCTCTGGATGACATCCTGGCCTTCCACTGTAGCCACTGCACCACTCAGCTTGGTGTCATCTGCAAACTTGCTGAGGGTGCAGTCAATCTTGCTGTTAATATCATTAATGAAGATATTAAATAGCACAGTCCCAGTACTGGTCCCTGAGGGACACCACTTGTCCACCTGGACATCGAGCTATTGACCACTGCTCTTTGAATACCACCCTCCAAACAGTTTCTTATCCACCAAACTGTCCACCCATCAAATCCATATCTCTCCCATTCAGAGATAAGGATGTTGTGAGGGACTGTGTCAAAGGCTTTACAGAAGTTCAGATAGGTCACATCGGCTGGTTTACCAACATCCAGTCCACTGCTACAGTTACCCCATCACAGAAAAATATTTATCTTGCCACTTTTAATAATTTCAGGGGTTTGAGTGCATCTCATCAAGTTCACATATGAATCTAGGTTATTCTAGTACAACCTTACTATGAGAGTTCAAGACCTCATTTGGGATAATGAAATTGCAGGTACAAAAGCCTTGGTCAACCTCCACAAGGTAAAGCAAGGATTATTAACAGAAAAAAAAAGTATTCAAACAAGACACTGCAAATCATATTTTATTAGTAGTAGATATTTGGGAAAGTTGTAGGCAGTCTGCATAGAAGCATTTCTCTTAAAAAATTGCTACAGATATTATATCCAATAGCAACAATACATGTTTTCTTGTCCTGGAATGGGCAAAATATACAATATGAAAATAAATTATTTCCAAGAAAAAAAAAATATTCAGTATCAGATTTTTTCTAACAGAAAAATTCTAAGATTCTGAAAGGGGAAGGGAGCACAAGTGAATCATAGAATCACTAGGTTGGAAAAAACCTCTTAGATCATTGAGTCCAAGCATTCCTATCTGCCACTAAACCATGTGATCTTGTTTAAACAGAAGGCAATTCTAGCATTTGACCAAGCTGATCATATGCTTTTCACCAATTCTTGAAATGCAAGAGTCAGAATCATTTAGGTTGGAAAAGACCTTTAAGATCATCAAGTCTAACTATAAATCTAACACTGCCAAGTTCACCACTAAACCATGCCCCTAAGCACCACATCCACACATCTTTTAAATACCTCAGAGGATGAGGACTTCACAGCCTGTTCTAATGCTCAATGACCCCTACAGTGAAATAATAGTTCTTAACATCTAATCTAAACCTTTCCTGGTTCAAGTTGTGGCTGTTTCATCTCATCCAATCCCTTGTTACTTGGGAGAGGAGACCAACATCCACTCTGCTACAACCTCCCTTCAGGTAATTGTAGATGAGAATAAAGTCTCTGCTTAGGCTCCTCTTCTACAGAGCAGCCACTCTTCCCTCAATCACTCCTCATAAGGCTTGTTCTCTAATGAGCTGCCTCAAATTCCATACTTTACTTAAGCGTGGCTCCAGTGGTACAATGAGAATATAAGCACAAAGACCAAACATACTTTTTTCTTTAATTTCGTATAGTCAAATTAACTAGAATTTTAAAATGCACTAGCATTCACTTCCCTTAGACCTTAGCTTTTCCTTTTCTTTAAGGAGAGGAAAAACATGGATAAGCTGGCAGAGAATCACATTTCAAGATCCACATCCTGCTATAGGTAATCCATAAGTTAACTTCATTGAGCAAACCAGCTGAACTTTTAGTCAAGATAAATATTTAGCAGCATAGAACCAGAGCAAAACTGAGGCATCAATATAAGTTTTCTGTGAACTATAAGAAAGATTGAATTAGGAGCTATGGCTCTTGAATATAAGGAGACATACTGAACGCTGAGCAGTTTCTTTCACTGTTCCCTATTTAAAAAAAAAAATTGCCTTTTATTAAAAAGTTTAAAATGAGGTGGTGCAATTACAGTCTGAAGTGCTGCGGCCAGATTGTTTTGTTTGGTTGGGGTTTTTTTACTGTTTGGCTGTCTCAAGAGTGATTTTCCTTAACAAATATCCCTAAAGATATAAGATATTACTTCACCATAAACTATGCAAGTATTTAAATACCTAGAGTAGATAGCAATCTTTGAATCCTGGGTTTTCCCCCAAAACTAGATTTTCATAGCAGGATGATTTAGATACCAAGATTAAAAAAACAACTGGCTAGAGGGATGTGATAAGGTTTAGAAATATCTTAATATATAAGACTAGGTTTCTAAAATTTTCTTCAGAATATGCTTTAATTGATCCTACTTAACTTGTAACTAACTCTGCTTCAGCACTGAGTAATTCATCCTCTCTTCAGGGAACTTCATAACTGAGTATTCATCAAAAAACCTAGGATAAAATGCTACATTTAGAGTATGATAACAAAAATAACAGGGGAAGCCTCACATTTCCTGTAAAACACTAAGGAAAAAGATGTAAACACTAAAGAAACTATTAAACAATTTGAGAATCAAGTACTGACACTAGAATCAAGGATTAGATATTGCCTGACAGCAGGATCAATTATCCCAGTAAACATTATTCAGAGCAACTGGCAGTCCAATGACTTAGCTGTAGGCAAATTATCACACCAGTTTCTCCTCCTTCAACTATCTCAGTAACTATAGAATGCTGTTACACTTATTGACACTACTGAATAAATCCTTAATGATAGCCAAGACTTCAGTGCAATAAGTACCATAAAAACATGGCAGGAAGCACAGGAGGAAGAAACAACTATTAAGCAGAAGCTTGGGACAAAGTCCTGTTCTGCTGCCCATTTCCTGAACGTACTTCTTTTTTTTTTTTAACTAATATCTAAAATTTCAAAGGTATAATTCATACTTCAATTACTACAGAAGTGTAACTCAATAGCAAATACAGAATTTCAAGATTTAGACAAATCTTGCCACAATGCCATACTAGAAAACTTCACAACTGCCCAATTATACTGCCAATTTGTTTCAATTAACCCAACATATACAGTGCAAACAGATTAGAAAACACTTGGCAAAGAGTTTGATTTCTATTAATTCCAAAGTATATTAGAGAAGTTTTGGGCTTTTGTGGAAAATAATTTTGATTTTTGGTTGGTTGGTGGGGTTTCTTTCTTTTCTTTGTGATTATTATTTGATTGTTGGTTTTGTTCTTAGATTGTTTAGTTTGGTTTTTTCAGCAGTTTTAATAAATTCTTTAATATCACAAACATGCAAACAACACAGATGTGCCTGAAACTTAAAAGTTTGTATGCTTGGGTTACCATCATGTTTTGGAAACACTTCTGGAGTCCTCCAGTAAAATAAAATGTAGGTGTATGAGAACTGATATTAATAAAAGAAGCATTAGTAAAGGAGTCCAGATTTTTTTTAATACAAAATCTTCTAGACTTAACAGGAGAAGGAAGGCACTAATTTTTTTTAAAACAGCACAATAGGAGAATTTTGAAAAACTTATTTTTATAAAGTAAGTTAAAAAAACATGACACAATTGTTAACAGCGCTAGATTGGTCTAAGTACCTCGAAGAAAGAATGCCTTTTAAAAATAGCACTGAGAGAAAACACATTGAGATTATTTGAGAGGTAGATGACAGTCATGGTGTACTGCTTGGGAAAGGTAGCACTACAGATGTTTATGTAACTGTCATTAATGATACAGTGTCCATATCTGCATGACAGCACAAAGAGGGGAAAGAATACTCTCTCACCTAAACACAACTATTCATCTCATGTCTCAGGTTTGCATTATCAATTTCCTGGAAATGGAGGTAGGAGGAAGAAAGGATTAAGTGGAAATGGCAGAAGCCTGAATAGGCAGAAAAGGAAGCATTAGAAATCCTGTACACTGCATCCTATGCTGTGAATTCACACGCATTGCTTCACGTATTTATGATAGCCCTCCACTGTTGGAAAAGCATTCAGTTCCTATTTGGCACACTCATCAGATTCTGGGTGTTCATCAAGAGGAAAAAACATTATCTAATAGCAGCACTGATACAAAGGCTTTGTCACAATGATGACAGCATGTCGTTAAACTGCCAACACCTGTAAAACATTAGCTGTTACAATAAGTAGCTACTTCAAAAACAGCATTAAAAGAACAGCTCAGTAAATAAATGGGATCACAATTTTTCTGTCCTTTGGGTAATCTTCAAATTTCTCAAGGTACCATCTGAAAAAGAAAGACAAAAACTAGATGGGGATCAAGTCTCTAAAATATCGTCAAGGAAATAATTATACAGTGCATTTAATTTAATCCATATATTTGCTGACTACAAACCAGAAAAATGCCTCTTGAGCCTACACTTGCCTGGATAGAGAACTGACGTTTAGCACACTCATCCCAATGACATCTAACCATCAACTACAATGAAACCAAGTTACTGCCACCAGCAATGGGAAAAATCAAACAGGTGTAGCAAAAGCAGCCAGGGAAGGAACAGCCCATTGTTGCAAAATTTATGTTGTTAAGCATCCTGAGTATTTACATTTTAGAAGAGGTGGGAAGGCGGGTGGGGAAGGAAATAAACACATTCATAGGGACAACATGCAAGATCATAGAATGGCTTCAGGTGGAAGCAAGAGCTAATTCACATACTGGAACAACCACTCTGTTTGGGACAGAAACATCTTCAGTTCTAGTGAGAACTTGGATAATCAAACTGAATGTTACAAACATACAAGCCTTACTGCTAATCTCCCTCAAACACTATCCCCGTTTTCAAATCCAGACAGTTTTAGAAGAACAAATGCATAGCACTACCAAATGTTATTTTTCTGGCCACCTTAAGTAACAAACATTTTCTCCCATTTTTAAATATTTATTCTTCTGCTTCTCTAAAATAATAATAAAAAGAATTAACTTCATCTGGGCTCCTCCTTCATATTATCCATAACTAGCTAATATCAAAGCTGTAATAAGGAGAGAACAAAACATGCAATGCATGATAACCTGCAGCTGTGAAACACCAGCTTTGTACTATTCATCCTTTTCAGTCATTTATTCTAAGTTTTTCACGTTAAACAGACTACACCAAAATATTCTTTCGCTTACATGAACTTGCTGGTTTTAGTTGTGGTTTTTTTTCCTGTACCTCTCTTTCATTTTTACACACTTTTCCTTTAGTGCAGATTACATCCTTTGACAAACACTTAGCTTTTCATAATGTTCTGTAAGTCAAGAGCTCTGAACAAGTGCTGTCAAGACTTAAGACAGACAGAAACCAACCATGGAATTTGAGCCTGAAGAACATAATATAAAAGGGGATGCTGAGAAACCTAGCATTGCTTAGATTGGAGAGCAAAAGACTAAGGGGTCCTGTCTATAGGTATTGGAAGGGAAATGATTTAATGCAATGGAGCAAAGTTATGAATGAAATAAAATATTTGCAGCTGGAATGAAATGGCCCCAAGCAAAAGTGCAGGCTAGAAACCAACTGGCTAGATAGCAGGTCTGCAGAAAAGAACATGGACAGCCCAGGGGAGAAGTTGAACATGAGTCAGTAATGGGTCCCTTGCAATGATGAAGGTTAACCGCCTACTTTACCAATCATAGCCTCATCAAGTCAAAGGAAGTGCTTAATCTCCACTATTCAGCAGTATCTGCATTATTGCCTCCAATTTCTAGCTTCCTGTGCAAGAGATGTACACAAACTGGAGAGGAATCTAGCAGACGGTCATTAAGACAACTTCACAGTTGCATATAGAGCAGTTGAGAGAAGTAGGCTTGTTCAGCTTGGAAAAGAAGTTAAGAAGCAGATAGAATTGCATTCTTCCACTACCTACAGCAATATTAGAGAGAAGGCACAGCCATATTCTTCCTGGATGTGCAAGTGGAAAAGTGGCAGGAGATAAAAGTTGAAATACAGAAAATTCCAAATAAATGTAAGGAAAAAAATATCTTATTTCCTGTGAGAATAAGAAAAATAATTTTTCAGTGCTTTGCCAGAACGGTGCTGAAGCCTCCACATTTAGAGATACTTGGAACTCAACTGGATGAGGCTCTGGGCAACCAGGCATGGCCTTGTGGTTAGCCCTGTTTGGAGCAGGTCAGACCAGATGACTGGATAACCCGCAGATACTCCTTCCAACCCAAAACATTCCAAGGCTCTGCTCAGTAATAGCAGGTGGTAAAACAAGGAGAGATGGTCACAGGCAACAGGCTTGATGGTTCAGGTCAGATAGTAGGAAAAATCTTCCTTACTAGGAGTGTAATACAGACCTGGAACACTGTATAAACAACATGCAGGAAAACCTCCATTTCTGGAGGTTTTCAAGACTCCACTAGATACAGTCATGGATACTCTTGCAGACTGTTAGCAATGACATTTTTTTCCACCTATTTGCTCCATAAATTCATGTTTATTTCCTCTCATGCCACTAAGCTTTGGAACCAAAGTAGAAATATGATAACCAAAATAAGATTAAGGTGTTTAAATCCTTTTAAGCATGCTGTTCCTTAAGGAGAATTCGTCCAGGAAACAAGTCTTCTGAAACTTTCCTTCATCATGAATACAGTACCTTAGCAGTTGGGTTCTTTAATGACAGTGCAGAGACTTTAATAAATATCATCTACTAGTATTGTTTTGTTATTGTCTATACACTTGATTATAGACAATGATATAGACTTAACTATAAAGTGTGCCTGTTACAGAAGACTTCAGTGACTTGCAAGATTAATATCATAGAAACAAGTTTGACATTCTAGGTAAAGTATATGATCAATTAAAGACAATTTTCCAAAACTTGCCTATAATCTTTATAGACCCAGGATGAACTATCTTCATTTAAATGTTACTTTGACCACCTCATTGTACACTGTCTTTATGCTCAGAACTATCCCATTGAAATTCTGCAATACTACAACAGTCTGAAATACTATTCAGAGTATTCTCTGTCACATTCTCCAGCAGTAGCAGTCTTTCACAAGACTTGCTCTGCAACATCTCTATTGGATGAAGCACAATTTGTGAAATAGAAATGAAGTATGGCATAAAGACAACAGAAATTATAAGATACAAATACTTACTGGTGGTGTTGTTTTGCCCTTGAACCCAAGATGAAGAGCGTACACAATGCAAATGAAAGGCTTTCAATGGTGCAGCAAGCAAGGGCAAACCCAAACCATTCCAGAATCTCTCCAAAAAAGTTGGCTCCACTGACATACTCAAACATTCCTCCTGTAAACAGGGCAGAGTTATCTGAAAAACACCTTAATAAAGACCTTTCTAATGCTGTTTCTTAGTGTAAGTCAAGTAAGAGCTATAGCACCAATGTCTCTATACAACTTTTAAAGGTAGTGTTTTTCAGTTCAAGCTGATCACTTCAGACTTTGTTCTGAGACAGATGTTTTTCCAAATCCATTTTTCCTATTGTAATCATGAAAGAAAACCAGATCAGAAGTGAGTTCATGCCTCAGTAAATTACTTAACGGTATCAAGCTGGATCTTTGATCATAAATTAAACCTTCTTTAAAAGATGTAAAAATAGAAAACATGCTCCCCTTTAAGAGTCTAGAACATAATTTGGGGGTTACTTAGTATATAACGTTTAATTTCTTTAAATACTTCAGAAAAAGTTAATTATGTACAACATCATTATCATGAATTAAAGTTCAAATTTTGCCCTCAAGCTAAAAACGAATTGCCTTTTTGTCAGGTCTACTGCTTCAGCCTTAATACTTGGTGAAAAGTAATTGAAGCCTGCATTAAATATGTGCAATTGGCTGTAAACTACAATCAGTACTCACCTGCTGGTTATTTCTTTTAAGATAAGAACTTTCACCCTAATTCCAAAGTTAGTGATAACATCTCAGTACATGCTTTACCAGTGGGATTACACATGCATTTTCCAAGTGTAACAAAGGGCATATTTTGACTTTGCTGATTCCCATAAAAGTTATAAAATGCTGTTACATTTTTAACAATTTTTAAAATTATAGCCAAAGTTTGTCAAGGAATTCCCAGTTGTGTAATATCATGAAACAGGTCTCTTGGGATCTTTAGCTTGGGTGGGGAGGGGAAGGAAATAAGTTTCCTACACCATGAAATTGCTTCTTGTGGTAAACAAAGCACGATTTCCAGTTTTGTCTTATATCAAAGATTACTATCTACACCAAAATACACCAGGCTTTAGAAGGTCACATTTACATAAAATCATTTTAGGAAGGGACCTTTTCAGATTATGCTGTCTAATCCCTCCTTATTCAAGCAGGGTCAGCTACAGCAGGCTGCCCAAGATCAAATGCAGTCCATGAAGACTATTAGCTCTGAGCAACTTGTTGCAGTGTTTGACCACTCTCACAGAAAAACATGTGTTCAGATGCAATTTCATCTATTAGAGATTTGTGCCCACTGCCTCTAGCCCTGTCACTGGGTACCACTGAGAAGAGCCAGACTCCCTCTTCTTCATTTCCTCCCATCATGTATTCATACCCATCAATAAGATTCCTCCCGAGACTGAACAGTCCCAGCTCGCTCCAACTCTCTGCATATGAGATGCTGCTTCTGCTATATACATTTCTGCAACTTTTTTACTCACCTCTTGGTATTTTGTAACCGGTTTCCCCAGGTTTTCTCAGATTTCTGAGAATATGATCAGAATGTATATTGATTGCCATGCCAATCATCCACCCTATAAAACCTGAAGAGAAATATTTAAAATACCGTCTTTAATACATTGAGCCAAAGCACTTGCTCAGAAAACCAGCTATAGTCAAAAACCACATATTGGGCATATTATCCTCCAAGTACTAGCAACATAAGCAGTAGAAACAATTGTGGTGACATTCTGCACAATCCCAGTCCCACACCAAGCTCACAGTAATCAACAGAGCTCCAAGTAAGAATAGTACTCTATTAAAGTTTTAAAAGTATAAATTTTTACTTTAAATTTTATTCTTATGTTGTTATGGTTCTATAAATGTAGGCATGCACATATGTACAGATACAATATATTCACTTCTGTCATTTGGAAAAAAATGGTTTAACCATTTATGCCAGGCTTTCTTAAAAGAAGAGCTTATTGGCACATTCTGCATCCTTTTGCCTTATTGCCATAATTGCACTGGTGACTCAAAAGGAGTCACATACTAGAATCATAGAACGGTTTGGGTTGGAAGGATCATAAAGATCATCTAGATCCAATCTTCCCCACCGTAGGCAGGGTTACCTCCCACTAATCAGGCTGCTCAAGGCCCCATCCAACCTGGCCTTGAGCCCTTCCAGGCATCCACAACTTCCCTGGGAATCCTGTGCCAGTGCCTCACCACTTTCATGGTGAATAGCTTCTTCCCAATGTCTTCTCCTAAGTAACACGTGGCAGGACAAGAATAAATAGCCTCAAGTTAGGCCAGGGAAGGTTTAGATGGATATTAGGAAAACTTTCTTAACCAAAAGAGAGGTCAAGCACTGGATCAGCTGCCCAGGAAAGTGGGGTCCCCTTCCTTGGAGGTGTTCAAAAAGCACATAGATGTGGTACTTCAGGATACAGTTTAGTAGTCACAGTGGTGTTGGGCTGACAGTTGGACTGGATGATCTTAAGAGTTCTTTTCCAAGCTTAATGATTCTAAGATATCTTCATTTGAAAGCAGCACTTATTACCAGGAGTAGACAAGATTGGGGTTTGAGGGTAGATCAAACAAGGAGTGTTATTCATATAAGCATAATTTTCTTGACAAGCACACAGACTAATTCTACTTAAATCTAAACAATGCTTCTACTAATTCGCCTCAGTACTAGCATGAGGAAGAAGTTATACTAAAAATTAGTTCTAGAAAGAGAACGGAATTTCTTTTTCAGGAGAAGAAATCAGAGATCCTTTGATTTCTCCGAAATACCATCACATTTTATTCTATGCATTTTTACTACTCCTACTTGAAAACTACCACATGCCAGAAGGAAGCAATCAAAGTCCTCTTCATGGACCACAAGCTGATGAATGTAGGTTCTTTTCACAGCACTCCTCTGATTTGAAGATCCACTTTCCACTTGAAAGTGCTGCATAATCATGTTCCCTGAACCCCTATGCTGCGGGCATTATATTCCACTGTCCTCATTCTCAGATTTTCACCATGGCTGAGCCCTAGTCCGCAAAGCCAAGAGCTGTGTATGCACCATGATCTGCATGACTTAGTTCCCACCTAAGGCAAACATGGATACATAAACAGGAAGGGAGCCACAGGATACTCCAGTAGGTTCTCAGAATCACAGGATGCACCACGCAACACAGATCACATCACACAAACTATTTAACTCAAGAGGCGTTTTTGCTTCATAGGAGATTAAGCCCTCGATTCATACTAGGAAGGTCATATTATTGTCCTTGCTCAGGGACAGTAATCAGGTTTGTATTTCCAAATGACCTAGTGCAACAGAAGAGCACGTGTGTGTGGTTGCATCAGCACCCTCTTCACCCTCACCCATATAGAATCTCATGCAAAAAACCTTACTCCTGTTCTGTAGGCTATTTCAGGGTTGCAGAATGGTAACTGCTGTGCAGCTCACCTCCACACTCCAAATTTCATGGTGCTTGATAGAAACCAAAGGAAACTAGTTTCTACTGTTGTGCTGAAAGCACCTGGTAGACGCTTCAGGTGAACCAGTTCCTCATCTTGGGTTGTGTGGTTAGTCTTACCAAGGTGGCACAAGAACATCTGGAGCATCCAGATGCCTAGAGGTATTAGAAAAGACACTGACTAACCCACATACCTTGGTCATAAGACCATATCCAGATATGGACAATGCCTACACTGTTACGTGTCAAAAGCAGAGGTGGCACATGTGTTTGGTTGCATGACTGCCACAAAAAGCTGCGTGCAAGAGGATAGGTGCTGGTGTTCTGTCACCTGCACCTTTGAAGTTACAGGTACGGATCTGCTTTCAAGAGCTGTTGCGAAGAAAAGTGCTTTGACACAAAGAATGGTTAGCCACAAACATTAGAAGGAATTAGTTGATTATGGAATTGAAGGAGGAAGAAAAGAAATATGGCATACTGCAAAGGGTTTGATGAATCTAAAGCCAACAAAGGAAGGAAAGAATTTCCAGCCAGAAGTACAGATAGATTAGGAAAGAACACAAAGGTGATACACACAGGTGCATATACATCTGTTTGTAGTATTCACTATTTCAGGAATGTGTAAGGCACAAGCTGAAAGATTATGAAGTTATGACCTTGCTCAGCAGTGTGGGATTGATTTTATCAAGTGTTGTTCTGCTTCAAAATGAGTACTGCATTTGAAGAAAAACACTGCCATTTCCTCTGAAAATGAGGAGTTTACTGCTCTGAACTAAACCAACACACAGTACAGAGAAACCATGAGGGAACCACATTAAAACTCTTTTGCTGCTCCAAATCAAATGCCAGTGTAGATACGAGCTATTGCTTTCCCCAAACTAACTCCTAAACATTTGAAAACAGTTAATCTGTATACTAAGGGCCAGCAGACAGAACAAGTTGCCTGAAGCCTCCCACCATGGTGGTTAATCAGCTTTACTTCTTCAGATTTCTCTCATTCCAGCTTCCAACTACTAAAGCCTCCCTGGCTGCTACTTGTAGACATTCTCTCATTTCTCATCCACATGTAACTTCATACACACTGAATAAGTCTCTTGTTAGCAAGCCTGTTTTCTTGCTATTGTTATTTTCTAATCTTCTATAGAATTTTTATTTTTCAGTGATAGTAAACAGTCACACTGTTTAGGGAGCATCAAGTGTAGGATACAGCACATCTGCATTTGATTTGACCAAAGCTACAAGCATAAACTGCAACTACTTGGAAGTACCTAGCTGAGATGATTACCAAATAACAATTATAAATATTCACTGTGTTACAATTATGTTGACATGTGCTACAAAAGCAAAAAAGACCCCAAAAAAATCTAGTTTCAAAACCAAAATAAACTAGTCTTGGGTTTGGCTGTTTTATAGCCATGCCAAATTTCACCTAAAGATTTACTGTAATAATAGTCTCAAAAAAGTCAGAGTGTTGCTTAAAATGGTAGTTATGTACATTGGGAACCCTCACTTCATTAAGAGATCCTTGGAACTAAAAACAAAGCCCAAGGGAATCTGAGCAACCATTATTACCTTGATTTTTTAAGATCTTTCAGTAAGGAGGAATTGATTCATGGCTCCTGACTCATGAATTGTTTACAGCACAGTACTGAGTTATCTTATGGTTAAGGTACTGAACTAGAACACCAGAAACAGTCTGTGTTGCAGTGTCTTCAGTTTTGATTAATTGATCTTCAAATCAGGTTTTTGTTGGATCCAAGTTTATGGACACTGGAACTTCAATAGTACCAAGAGAATTTCAAGTATAAACAAGTACCTGTACCCACCAAATTCATTCCCTTGTACTTCAATTCCTCCATTTTTAGAGCACAAACAGTACTGTCTCCTAATCAGAAGAGCCTATTTTAATTTCAGTTTCTTCAATTCTACCGCATTTAGCAGAGTGGTCCTCTGCTGCCATCCATAATACCACTGCAATAAAGAAAAAACCTTCTTGCTCTTGCTATAAAACGCTTGAAAAGTCTGGGAGAAACACTAACTTGCTCTGGCTCTGGAACAATGGTACTGGACCACATACAGGATTTAAACAGCCCAGTATTCTGTCTTTGCCCAACAAGGCTAAGTATTCTGGCTTATCCTTATATCAAAGATCTTCTGTAAAGACTTCCTTGGAAAATGATACTATGGTTTTGACAACAAGCAAAAGCAGATACCTAAGAAACAAAACAGGGCAAACCTAATACTTGATCACTAAACCTCTTAAGTATTTAATCATACACATGCCTTCAAGTATAAACATTAGCTCACTTCCCGATAGGAATGAAAGATTGTCTTCTCTATGGAATGAAAGATTGCCCTCATGTTCTGTTCTTTGACAAAATCCACTCCTTTACAAGGATGGGTGGGTTGGGGCATGTATGTGCATGCCTCTGTAAATACCCTAATAACAAGGACTTTTGCCATTAGAAGTCATTCCTTGATATGTAGCAGCAACCCTTACTAGTTCATTAATTCTTTCACTTGTGTTTGACTACATACAAACCTTTATTACCTACGACATCAAGAAACATGGGATTCAATTTTATCTACATGAAAATTAAAAATCTGCTTTGTTTGCTATAAACTTGCAAGCTGCTGGTTCTCTGAGGTCTCAAGTTCCTAGATTGAAATAAAATACATGGCCTGTATTTACTTTATTGTTAAAGACTAAAGATGAATCAGCTCATCTAGCAGCATTGATGTTGTGTGAAGGAGTGTCAATTCACAGCTGCAAACCAAAAAAAAGTTAAAAGGCTTCCAGCTACAGCAAACAAGAGAATGAACTATGAGAAAAATTATAAAGTAGGATGGAAGATACTACAATAAAAAATACGAGGCTGTGAAGACAAAGGAAAACTACACCTAATGACCTCATAACATGCTCATAACATAACTCACCTGTAATGAAACACGGATCTCTTAACCAGCCTGAAGGGTATTTTGCATAGTTGCTTAAGCTTCGGCCTTGCAAGTATCCATTGAAAGCACAGAACAGAAATGCTAACACAAAAGTGAAAAACGGTGTTGGTTTTCCTGCCCTAATCAGAAGAGGAAATATGAGTGCCCTATAGCAAACAAAGAAAGAAACCAATCCATTAGCAAACAAAAATATATTCGCTGTCCAAAACTGTAATCCATAGTCCCATATTATTCTGCTTTTCAAATCCTCAGAAGAGTCTTTGATCCCACTTGAGAAGGATAGTTATGCTTGCTCCAATACCTAAATTTTGCCTAATCGGAATTACAAGATTAGCCCACTCTTCCCTTATGACAGAAATTTTGAACTCTTAGTCCAAGCCAATTACTTTGGCCAGAGCAGTAAAGGTAACTGATGTTAAGCACAGCATATTTTTATCCTCCTTTGTTCCTAAATCCTTAGGGGTACCATCAAGGCTTCTGAAATGAGCTAAATCACACAATCCCTACACCAAACCCAGCAGCACTTCCAGAGGTTAGAGTTAATCTCCGTGAAATGAGGACATGTTGATCTGCTTGAGGGCAGGGAGGTTCTCCAAAGGGATCTGAACAGGTTGAACTAATGGGCTAAAACCAACAGCATGAAGTTTAACACAGCCAAGTGCCAAGTCCTGCATATGGGGCACAGTAACCCTATGCTGTGCTACAGACGATAGGAAAAGTGGCTAGAAAGCTGCCTGGAGGAAAAAGACCTGGGGTGTTGGTTGACAGCTGACTGAACATGAGCCAGCAGTGTGCCCAGGTGGCCAAGAAGGCCAATGGCATCCTGGCTTGGATCAGAAACGGTGTGACCAGCAGGTCCAGGGAAGAGATTCTGCCTCTGTACTCAGCACTGGTGAGACTGCACCTCAAATACTGTGTTCAGTTGTGGGCCCCTCACCACAAGAAGGATGTTGAGGCTCTGGAGCAAGTCCAGACAAGAGCAACGAGGCTGGTGAAGGGGCTGGAGAACTAGTCTTACAAGGAGTGGCTGAGAGAGCTGGGATTGTTTAGCCTGGAGAAGAGAAGGCTGAGGGGAGACCTTATTGCTCTGTACAACTACCTGAAAGGAGGTTGTAGAAAGGAAGAAGCTGGACTCTTCTCCCAAGTGACAGGAAAAGGGGGAATGGCTTCAAGCTCTACCAGGGGCTGGATATCAGGAAAAAAATTTTCACAGAAAGGGTCATCAGGCACTGAAACAGGCTGCCCAGTGAGGCAGTTGAGTCACCATCCCTGGAGGTGTTTAAAGGATGTGTGGATGAGGTGTTCAGGGACATGGTTTAGTGGTAGATAGGAATGGTTGCACTCAATGGTCCAAAAGGTCTTTTCCAACTTAGTGATTCTATGAAATTAACCTTCCTAAGCTCAGTTTCCTCCTTCCCTTAGAAGTTACTTGAAGTCATTAACTGCTTTGCCTTCACAATCTTGGTCTACCTTTTGACACCTATTGATGACATGACAAATCCATTCCTACCCTCCCATTTGTGAGAGAAATCTTGATTGCTTTGTCCCAGGGATTACCGAAGTATACAAACAAGCTGCAAACCAGCAAAACAGGTGAAGGTGTGCTCTGCCCTATGTAGGTAGCCAACACCCAATCACCTATCAATTTAGTTTATAGCCTACAATGATATAGAAGTGGGATTATTGAAGGCTGAACCTTCTGCCCATGTTTTCCAGCTCCTCAAGTACTACTGCTTCAAAAAACCCGCTACATTACAAAAAACATAACTTGTTAACAGGTGTCTTCCAGTCTATGTTCACCTATGGTTCAGTCTGTCAGTCCAGCAACAGCAATAAGCACCTGCAGCTCAGCTCACCTTTCTGTACATATCTTTGCCTCAGATTTCTAGCCTGTCCCTGACACTGAGGAAAAGGTAAAGATCTCATGCCAAACCTAATTGCTTTACTCTTTAGAGTGGAAAAAGAGGGACTAAAGGCACTCTTCTGAGTGTCTTCTGAGTCAGCTGCCAGGCCAACTGTACATTGCATCACTCTCAACCACAAGGATGGGGAATGCTTTCAGACAAAAGCAGCAGCCCCTCAAAATGAGCACTGGAAAATGACTACGTAACAGCCATACATGAGGCTTAAAATTAGCCTGATAAATCTCTCTGCTGTGTTAGTATGGTGGCAGAATTACTTGTGGAGTATTGCCAGTAGCTATTGTCAACAACTTGGAGGGAGCAGTGAAGTTTTATCCAAGACCTATCTGAGCTGCCTTCTGAGTAGTTCTACAAAATACCCAAATGCAAGTGACTGTACAGAAACCTGAGGCTTTCAGCCTCAGTTTTGCCATTATTTTAATGAATGATTGAATATTCTGAGCTGGAAGGGACCTATAAGGATCATCAAGTTCTGCTCCTGAAATGAATGCTACATGCAAAGGCTTAATGGGAATATAACTACTCTTTCACAACCTTCGAACAACTTTATATCACCATCCAGAGCCAAGCCTTCCTTGTTGGAATCAAGGGTCATATAGACTACCTGGTCAAGTCACTGCTTAAACAGGGGTCATCACAAGAGTTTCAGTTACACCCTGAGAGAGTGCTCAACACCCCACTTCTATATTGCTCCCCAAAGGTGCCACGGCACTCCACCACACATCAGCAAAGCAAAGCAGTGAGTAACACCAAAATTACTTGTTCGGCTCACATTAAAACAGAGAATAACTCAATGTAATGAAACAGAAGAGACCTCAGCAATTACTATGCTAAACAACTAAAACAAATTAGTAACATAGAATCACAGAATAGTTCAGGTTGAAAGGCACCTTAAATATCATCTAGTTCCACTCCTCCTGCCATGGGCAGGGACACCTCCCAGTAGATCAGGCTGCCCAAAACCCCATCCAACCTGACCTTAAACACCCCCAGGAACGGGACAGTCACAGTATTTCTGAACAACCTGCTCCGGTGCCTCACTTCCCTCAGTGTGAGGAAATTCTTCTTTACGTTTAGCCTAAATCTTTCCCTCTCTCCACTTTATACCCACTGCCCCTCATCCTATCACTACGAGTCTTTGTGAACAGTCTCTCTCCAGCTTTCTTGCAGTCCTTTCAGGTACTGGAAGGTCATTATAAGGTCTCCTGGGAGCCTTCTCTTCTCCAGGCTAAACTCGCATGGGAGGTGTTCCAGCCCTCACATCATCTTTGTAGCCTCCTGTGGACCCGTTGCAACAGCTCCATGTCAATCTTACGTTGATTATTCCAGAACAGGACACAGCACTCCAGATGACGTCTCACATATGAGAGGAGCAGAGGGGCAGAATCCTCTCCCTCACCCTGCTGGCCACGCTTCTATTGATGCAGCCCAGGATAGGGTTGGCTTTCTGGGCTGCGAGCGCATAGAATCATAAAACCTTTTGAGTTAGAAGGGACCTTAAAGCTCATCTACTTCCACTCCCCTGCCATAGGCAGGAACATCCCACTAGACCAGGTTACCCAAGATCCCATCCAGCCTGGCCCTGGACGGTTCCAGGGACGGGGCATCTACAGCTTCCCTGAGCAACCTGTTGCAGTGTCTGGGCCCCGTCGCCCCCCTCCCCACCCCACGCCGCACCTGTGCGCGTAGTGCAGGAGGAAGCAGCCGAGCAGCAGCCGGTTGGCCCAGGCGGACAGGACGTCCCCACCGCAGGCGCAGAGCCAGAGAGGGACGAGGAGCGAGGGCAGCTCCTGCAGCGCCCAGGCAGGCCGGGCGGGCAGCAGCCAGCCGAAGCGCCGCGAGGAGTAGCGCCCGTAGGGCATCGCGATGAACCGCAGCAGCAGCGCGGACACGGCGCCCAGCGCCACCAGCCCGTAGGAGAACAGCTCGAGCAGCCGCTGCTCCTGCGGGCCCGACACCCGCCGCCACAGCCCGCAGGCGCCCATCCCGCCGCGCCGACACGGCCCCGCCGAGCCCCGCCGCCTCCATTCATCGCCCGGGACGGGCCGCGCCCCCACCGCGGGGGCCAATGGGCGAGGGGGGCGCGGCAGGACGCGCCCCCGGCACGCGACCGAGGGGCGTGGTCAACGAGGCCGCGCCCACCGCTACGACGGACCAATCCGCGCGGGGGGCGCGGTGTGCCCCGCCCTCCCCTTCGCACGCTGCGGCGGAAGTCCGTC
>JAUMJK010002311.1:0-54766 GCA_033558105.1 Coccyzus lansbergi | reverse complement strand
TGGCGCAAAGGAGGGCGTGCCAGACGGAGCCACTGGACGCCTGCTAGGGGGCGTGGCTAATGTAAAAGGACCTTGTCAACACAAGGATGCTATCAGATGTGGGCGTGGCCAATAATGGGGGCGTGGTCCCTGCGTGGTCGCAGGGGTGCGACCGAGAGCTGGGGTATGGGGGGGCGTGGCCAAAAGGCGGGGCGTGGGCCAAGCGGTAGGTGGAGCCAGTATAGGGCACGGTAATTGTGGGGGCGTGGGGTCAGATACGGGGCGTGAGCGAGCGGCAGGAGTAATCATGGGCGGGGCGTGGTTAGTGATGGGGCGTGGCCAATGCGCAGGAGGCGTGGCCTAGCAATTAACGTGGTCAATGCAGGGGGCGGGGCCGAGCGGTAGGCGTAGAGTCCGTGTTGGGGGGCGTGGCTAGTGTTGGGGGCGGGGCTCCGAGGGGGGCGGGCTGTGTCCGGGCGGGGCTGCTCTCGGCCGCGGTTCGGTGCTCCCGGAGCATCATGAACCGGTTCAAGGCGTCCAAGTTCCGGCACACCGAGGCCCGGCTGCCCCGCAGGGAGGTGAGAGCCGCGGGGCGGCCCCGCCCTCCGGTACGGGGTACAACTGGGAGGGGGAAGGGGTGTCGGCGAGGCTCCCGTTGGTGCAGCCCCTCGGCCGGTGCCGCCGGTCCCCGTTCCTGGCTGCGCCCCGGCGGCTGTTGGCGCAAGCGGGAGGCTCCTGCTTCGCCCTCCCTGCCGTCCCAGCCCCGCGGGGTACGCGCCCCGCACCCCCGCCTGCCGCCCGCTTCCGCAGGGAAAGAGGAACCCATGGGAACCGGCTGGGCTGAGCCTCACCCTGTCCTCCTCCTGTGGAGCCACGGCTCCATCACCCTGTCCTCCCACCATGGAGCTTGGGATCCATCACCCTGTCCTCCCACCATGGAGTCTGGAATCCATCACCCTGTCCTCCCACCATGGAGCCTGAGCTCCATCACCCTGTCCTCCCACCATGGAGTCTGGGATCTATCACCCTGTCCTTCCACCATGGAGACTTAACTCCATCACCCTGTCCTCCCACCATGGAGCTTGGGATCCATCACCCTGTCCTCCCACCATGGAGCCTGAGCTCCATCACCCTGTCCTCCCACCATGGAGCCTAAGCTCCATCACCCTTTCCTCCCACCATGGAGCTTGGGATCCATCACCCTGTCCTCCCACCATGGAGTCTGGGATCTGTCACCCTGTCCTCCCACCATGGAGCTTGGGATCCATCACCCTGTCCTCCCACCATGGAGTTTGAGCTCCATCACCCTGTCCTCCCACCATGGAGACTGGGATCTGTCACCCTTTCCTCCCACCATGGAGACTGGGATCTGTCACCCTTTCCTCCCACCATGGAGTCTGGAATCCATCACCCTGTCCTCCCACCATGGAGACTGGGATCTGTCACCCTGTCCTCCCACCATAGAGCCCAGGATCCATCACCCTGTCATCCTACTGTGGAGCCAGGGCTCCATCACCCTGTCCTCCCATCATGGAGCCTGAGCTCTGTCACCCTGTCTTCCTACTGCAGAGCCTGTGCTCCATCACCCTGTCCCACTGGAGAACCCAGGCTCTGTTCCCCTGTCCTCCTGCCATGGAGCCTGAGCTCCATTACCCTTCCTCCCTCTGTAGAGCTTGGTCTCCATCACCCTGTCCTCCTGCTGCAGAGCTCGGTCCCTGTCACCCTGCCCTCCTACCATGGATCCTGGGCTCCATCGCCTTGTCCTGCCCCACTCTGACCAACCAATAACCATCCCCAGCCACACTGAGCATTGGGATCTGTCTCAACTGATGAAGCGATCCTGGTCAGGGAGGGTTGTGCTGGCTGAGGTGCTGGGGTTGGATACTGGGACGTGTGGCCCTTCCCAGGGGTCCCCAAGCCACACACCCTTCGCCCAGCGTCCCCACGGCATTGAGCGAGGCTGTTGCCTACTGCTGGGCCCAGAGGCTCCCAGCCCATGGGGTGGGAAGCAGCTCTGGGAAGCCTTCGACATAGACCATAGGTGGGCTGAAAGAGTTGAGGTTGTTCAGCCTGGAGAAGAAAAAACTCTGAGGAGATCTTAGAGTGACCTTCCAGTACCTGAAAGGGGCTACAAGAAAGCTGGGGAGGGACTGCTCCCAAAGGCTTGTAGTGATAGGACCAGGGGCAATGGGTATAAACTGGAGAGGGGCAGAGTTAGACTAGACATGAGGAGGAATTTCTTCACAATGAGAGTGGTGAGGCCCTGGAACAGGTTGCCCAGGGAAGCTGTGGCTGCCCCATCCCTGGAGGTGTTCAAGACCAGGTTGGATGGGGCTTTGGGCAGCCTGATCCAGTGGGAGGTGTCCCTGCCCGTGGCAGGGGTGGAACTGGATGAGCTTTGTGGTCCCTTCCAACCCAAACTATTCTATGATTCTATGATAATGTGATCTGGCCAGAAGTGGAATGCTCAGGCTGGGCAGGGGATGGTGCTAAACATCATCACATCTGGCTACCTTTGAAAAGGTTTTGGAGTTACATCATCTCCCAGGCAGGGACATCCCTGTCACTGCTGCCTCAGTGTCACCATAGTGGGAGAGCTCTGTGGGATATATCTCCTCTGCCTCCAGCAGCCCATGCTGGGCTTGGCACGCGCCAAGTGGCCTTTCTGAGAGGCTCTTCCCATCCAGGCATGAAATGCATCCCTGGGAAGCGAGACCATGTCACCCAGCTCTGCAGGGCAGGAGGTGGGAGGTGGACACCTTGTCTCCGAAGCCATCTCGGGTGTCACAACGGGAAACACTGTCCCGCTGGAGCAGAGCAGCTTGTTTGCAGAGGTGAAGGCAGATGCGTGACCTGGCTGGATCAGTGTAAACAAGAAGGATCACATCTGAGTCACGTCTCCCCTCCAGGCAGCATCTGGAGGGCTCTGCGGGTAGAGATACCCTGAGAGCTTGCTGTGTGTTTTAGGTACGTGGCTGGGATGCTCTCTCAGGTGCCCTGGGCACAATGCGGGAAGATTCACTTCCCCATGGGGTTCCCACCTTCATGCAGGGATGCTGTTGGGCCAAGGTGGACCCGCTCTGCGAAACCTCCTTGCATACCCCTGGATGCTGAGGGCCAGATGTGGCTGGTGACCCCCTCACCGAGGGACCAGTGATGGGGCACAGATGGTGGGAACCTTCCTCCTGGGTCTTTGGACCTGTTCCCCACCCCTGCCTGCTGGGTGAGGGGGAGAGGAACCTCTCTTGGGCAGGAGAAGGGTTAACAGGTTTGTGTACGGAGCAGGCTGCTGTGATGACAGGGACCGGAGGAAGTGCTGCAGGAACTGCTGCTCTCTGTCAGGCCTCAAAAGGAAACTGTGCAACGAGAGGAAACCTGGGGCTCGGTCCTTTTGGGGCTGCGTATGCAACCGCCTTGCCTGCAAAGGGCTGGTTGTGGGGTGTCTGCTGCTCCGAACACCTGCAATGCCAGGGGGTGCGGTGGCAGGCACGATGGCAGCTGTAAAACACCCGCTTTCCTCGAGGGTTGGACTTGGCCCTGGGTGTGCCAGGTAGCTCCTCGTTCTGGAAAGCAGGAGTTTGGTTTTCCAGTTCGGAAAGCGTGGTGCCAGAGGGGTTTATCTGCCTTAGAGGGCCAAAGCCCAGCCTTGTGCCACTTTGCACCCCAAGAGCGTTTGTCCCATTGCAAATTCCCTGATGACAGTTCATGACAAAGTCCTCTGAGCCCTTCCCGCCATGGTGGGATGATTTTGGGGAGAGCTGGGATGCTCCTGGCCCACATTCCTGGCTCCAGTGGGAAGCGTGGGGCAGCGTTGTTGCCATGACCCTCCAGGAGATGCTGTAAAGGAGGCTCTGACACAACTGTTCGGTGCTGGCAGCCTCCAGATAGTGCCAGGTCCATCGACGAGGGAGCTGAGGGTCTCTAACGATGTTATGTCGGTGCTTTATTGCCTTCGTTCTCCATCCGTACTCCAGCCACAGCATCAGACTCCACCAATGGTTTAGTGTTTGATAGGAATGGTTGGACTCGATGATCCCATGGGTGTTTTCCAACCTGGTGATTCTGTGATTCTATGAAAACTGAGACATCTCCTGATGTGGGTTTTCCCTCTCCACCCCAGGCCTGGATCGGGGGTATCCGAGTGGCCTCTGTCGCATCCTGTGGGAACCACGTGAAGGCCAGCAGCCGCTGGATCGCATTCAATGCCGAGGCGACAGGTAAGACACAGCGGAAGGGGTGTTGAGCACAGCTGGGAGTGGTGGGATGGAGTTAACTCTGTGGCCTCCACGAGGCTGGGTCAGCCCCACCGACCCCAGGAGGCACAAGGGAGAGTGGAGGAGGCTTTCTCTGAGTTTCCCTAAAGGTGCTGACAGGCCCAAACCTCTTGGTTCTCACTGCAGAGCTCAGTGGTAACCCCGTGTCCTGGGCTGTGGGGTTCCTGGGAACATCATGTGGGGAATGACCAGGCTGGTGAGCTGCTCCTGTGTCCTCTCCTGCAGGTGTGCTGGGCATTGTGCCGCTGGAGGCCGACGATGGAGGCAAGAGGACTGTGTCTCAGCTCTGCTGCCACTCAGGTGAGCTGAGTCCAGCTTGTCTCCAGCCTCCTCTGCGCTTGGCACCCGGGCACCGAGGAGTTGGGTGCCACTTCCCACCTCCACAGGAGGCATTTGGCCCAGTGTGGGCTGCACAGGGCGGCTCAGGGGCTGCATCCCAGCCCTGGTCGCTGTGTTGGGCTGTCTCCCAGGGGAAGGGAGCGGCTGGAACCCCCAGGGCCCATCACCTGCGAGTAGGGTGACCTCAATGAGTCTCACTTGCGTGCGAGGCCAGAGCCAGCTGCAGCCGCACTGCCCACACGGGGCTCTGCCAGGCAGGGCTTTCGCTGAGGAGACCACTCCTCGAATCCTGTGTTCAGTTCTGGGTCCCTCAGCACAAGAAGGATGTTGAGGCTCTGGAGTGAGTCCAGAGAAGAGCAACAAAGCTGGTGAAGGGGCTGGAGAACAGACCTGATGAGGAACGTCTGAGAGAGCTGGGGGTGTTTATCCTGGAGAAGAGGAGGCTGAGGGGAGACCTCATTGCTCTCTACAAATACCTGACTGGAGGTTGTGGAGAGGAGGGAGCTGGGCTCTTCTCCCAAGTGACAGGGGACAGGATGAGAGGGAATGGCCTCAAACTCCACCAGGGGAGATTTAGGCTGGACATTAGGAAAAAATATTTCATGGAAAAGGTGATTGGGCACTGTCAGAGGCTGCCCAGGGAGGGGATTGAGTCATCATCCCTGGAGGGGTTTAAGGAATGGGTGGCTGAGGTGCTGAGGGACATGGTTTAGTGAGTGATGGGAATGGTTTGACTCAATGATCCAGTGGATCTTTTCCAACCTGGTGATTCTATTCTATGATTCTATTCTATTCTGTGATCCACATCTCTTCATCTCTTGAGCTGCAGGGAGGTTTGGGCATTTAGCTCCTGTTCACTTTCTTCCTCTAGCACACCCTTCCCGTGTGACTCATTGCACACCCTCACGTTCCCATTACACCCAGTACACCCAGTACCAGGCTGGCAGAGGAGCTGGGGATGGCATCACCATGCATGTACCTGGCTCCAGCGATGGGAGGAACAGGCTGGACCAGTGGCTTCGTGGCTCTGAGCAGCCGTGCTGTGGGCTTGAGCAGCGAGTGCTGCAGGGTGGCTGGCAGTGTTGCCACTGGCACAGAAGCACACACCGTGGAGGTGAGGGGCTCTGCCTCCTGCCTGGCAGTGATGGGCTATGGTTGGAATAGAAAATCCGATGGGTCCCTTCCAAACTGGTTGTTCTATGATTCTATGGGGAGTTCGTGGTGCCCCTCTCCTCTCCTGGTGCTGGAGCAGCCCTGCCAGCCTGGCAGACACTGATCACCCATTTCCCATAATAAAACACCAAAGCAGCAAGACAGGAGCCAGTCCCGGTGCCGCCTTCCTGCGTGCGGTGCCTTGGTTTCGCTGCAGGACTGTGCAGCGTGCCCAGCCTCCGCCTCGCCCCATCGCTGCCCCACGGCACAGGGCTGGGCGAAACCTTCAAAGCAGGGAAGGGATTTTTCTCTCCTCCCAGGGCAAGTTCATCAGCATGAGCTGCTCGCTTTTCCTGCCTCCCGGGCCTGTCTCTCTGCAGCCTCCTGGAAGCGGAAAAGTACACAGTGACCTACTTTTCCAAGCATGCCAAATGCATCCGAGGGGCTGCTGCTGACGGTGCTGGCCTTTCTCCCGCAGGGCTCTGCTGCTGGAGCTGCGAGGAGCATCCCTGCTGCCAGCACGCTGAGCCGGGGCGTTACAAAGGGAGCCTTGTTACCAGCATGGCCCCAGCTGGCCACGGCCTCGCTCGCTGGCATGTGGGCTGGCACAGGAACCCTTGTGCTGCTTGTGCTTCTCCCTGTGCCTCTCCGGGATGTCTGTCCTGAAATCATTGCCAAATGTAGGTGGTGGTGGGATAGATGGGGAGATGCAATTGCATGTTGTTACCATTCAGGGCTCTTGTCCCCTCTGGAAGGGCATAAAGGGTGCAAGACCTTGATGGACAGTGTCAGAGAATCATAGAATCACCAGGTTGGAAAAGACCCATCGGATCATCAAGTCCAACCATTCCTATCAATCACTAAACCATGTCCCTCAGCACCTCGTCCACCTGTTCCTTAAACACCTTCAGGGAAGGTGACTCAACCCCCTCCCTGGGCAGCCTATTCCAATGCCCAATGACCCTTTCCATGAAATGTTTTTGACTAATGTCCAGCTTGAACCTCCCCCGGTGGAGCTTGAGGCCATTCCCTCTCGTCCTGTCCCCTGTCTCTTGGGAGAAGAGCCCAGCTCCCTCCTCTCCACAACCTCCCCTCAGGTAGTTGTAGAGAGCAATGAGGTCTCCCCTCAGCCTCCTCTTCTCCAGGATAAACACCCCCAGCTCTCTCAGCCATTCCTGTCAAAGGGCTCAGGCTCTCACAGCAAAGCTGAGCTGCTCCAGATAACCTCAGCGGGGCTGAATCTGACCCCACTGCCCATGTTTGCCTGTGTGCGTGCGTGACAAGGGGCTGGGGAAGTGCCAAGGTGGGGAGATGCTATCTGTGGGGGGAAAACAAGGACAAACCTCTGCCCTCCTCCTTCCAGATGTGGTGATGGACTTTGACTTCTCGCCCTTCGATCAGCTCCTGTTGGCTACAGGCTCTGCTGATGAGACGGTGAGTGCTTGGTGACAGGGTCCCAAGGGGACACCCACCTGCTGTCCTGCGGTGTTGGGGATTCACCATAGAGCCTGCGGAGATGGAGCCAGAGTGACGGAATAAGAGGAGCCTGGGGAGGAGGATGTCACCCCTGGGGAGCAGTGTAGGGTGTCCCCAGGTTGTGGAGGACAGGGGAGATGGTGTCAGCCAGGGATCAGCCCTCTCCCATCTGGGATGCCCACAGCTCTGATCCTGCTGAGCTGCGATGAAGGGTTTCCTGGTGTCCTCGGGGTTCAAAGCCCGGGCTCTGGTTCACCTACCTGGGGCCTGACTCTCCTCTCCCTGGGGCTGCAGGTGAAGGTGTGGCGCTTGCCCAAGAGCGGGCAGGACATGCCCAGCAGTGCGGGGCTGACCCTGGGCCCTGGGGGGGCCCCGCTGGACGTGCTGCAGTTCCACCCCACAGCGGATGGCGTCCTAGCCAGCGGAGCAGGGAAGCGAGTCACCATCTGGGATCTGAAGCAGCAGCAGCCACTGACAGGTAGGTATGGCCGTGCGGGCCAGCTCCTGTCTGCAAAGTGTTATTGAGCTGAGACCAATGGGATGAGGTTTAACAAGGCCAAATGCCGGATCCTGCACTTGGAGCACAACAACCCTGAGCAGCTACAGACTAGGAGAAGTCTGGCTGGAAACTGCCTGGAGGAGAAGGACCTGGGGGTGTTGGTTGACAGTGACTGACCATGAGCCAGCAGTGGCCCAGGTGGCCAAGAAGGCCAATGGCATCTTGGCTTGGATCAGAAATGGTGTGACCAGCAGGTCCGGGGAGGTTATTCTCCCTCTGTACTTGGCACTGGTGAGACCACTCCTTGAATCCTGTGTTCAGTTGTGGGCCCCTCAGCACAAGAAGGATGTTGAGGCTCTGGAGCGAGTCCAGAGAAGAGCCACAAGGCTGGTGAAGGGGCTGGAGAACAGGCCTGATGAGGAACGTCTGAGAGAGCTGGGGGTGTTTATCCTGGAGAAGAGGAGGCTGAGGGGAGACCTCACTGCTCTCCAACTCCCTGAGTGGAGGTTGTGGAGAGGAGGGAGCTGGGCTCTTCTCCCAAGTGACAGGGTTCAGGACAAGAGGGAATGGCCTTAAGCTCTGCCAGGGGATGTTTAGGCTGGACATTAGGAAAGGGTCATTGGGCACTCTCAGAGGCTGCCCAGGGAGGGAGTTGATTTACCTTCCCTAGAGGTGTTTAAGGGACGGGTGGCCGAGGTGCTGAGGGACGTGATTTAGTGATTGATGGGAATGGTTGGACTCGATGATCTGATGGGTCCTTTCCAACCTGGTGATTCTATGCATCTATGATCTCCTTCTTGCTGCTGCTTGAGTCTGGACCTTTGGTGTCACCAAACAGCCTGTGTGGGTAGATTTGGAGCAGAGAGCACCACAGCTTCTCTACACCTTCCTTGAGCTGGTGTAAAAGGATCTTGTACTGCCCTGGGTGGCTGCAGCAGCTTTGCTGGGGGTCCCCAGGTGTGACAGGTCCCTGAGCTGACCAGCCTCACCCTGACCTCAGCTAACCTGCTGGGGAGAGGAGGCTGGTGGCAGTGTGGGGTGCAAGGGCCCTGTGGCATTTCCAGGGCTCTGGCCCTTTGTATGGAGCTGCCAGCAATGCAGGAATACTCCCTGAATGGACACAGCAGCGTCCCAGTGGGTCCTGCCCTGACTCTGGCTGTCACTGTCCCTTCAGAAAATCTGGATCATCCCTAGGGAGCTCTCCAATGCTCACGGGTGCGAGAACGATGGCTCTTGCCCTATGAGGAGCGGCTGAGAGAGCTGGGGTTGTTTAGCCTAGAGAAGAGGAGGCTGAGAGGAGACCTCATTACTCTCTACAACTGCCTGAAAGGAGGTTGTAGAGAGGAGGGAGCTGGGCTCTTCTCCCAAGGGACAGGGGACAGGACAAGAGGGAATGGCCTCAAGCTCCACCAGGGGAGATTTAGGCTGGAGATTAGGAGGAAGTTTTTCACACAGAGGGTCATTGGGCATTGGAATAGGCTGCCCAGGGAGGTGGTTGTTTCACCTTCCCTGGAGGTGTTTAAGGGACGGGTAGATGAGGTCCTGAGGGACATGGTTTAGCGTTTGATAGGAATGGTTGGACTCGATGATCCGATGGGTCCCTTCCAACCTGGTTGTTCTATGATTCTATGATTCTGTGATCTGTGGGAGGGACCCTGCTTGATCCTAGCTCAGAGTCTGCTTTCCTCCCCAGCCCTGGACTCGCACGGTGACCAGCTGCAGAGCCTGGCCTGGAAGCGAGACGGCCGCCTCCTCGGCACCTCCTGCAAGGTGAGCGGCTCGCACGGGCGACTCCGCGTGCCACGCCACGACCGAGCTGCTGCCAGCAGCACCATGCTCCGAGGGGCCACCCGGTGACCCCAGTTTTGGGGAGAGAGGGGCAGAAATGGGATCAATGAGCTGAGAAGCATGGGAGCACTAGATGGCGCCTACCGCTCACTGCCTGCGCACAGCCGGACACGCTAGTGTGCGCATGACTCCCACAGAAGCCAAGCGTGCAAGCCTTGTGTGGAGGCCAAGCATGCAAAGCTTGTGTGGAGGCCATGTGTGCAAGCCTTGTATAGAGGCCACACGTGCAAGCTTTGCATGGAAGCCAAGTGTGCAAGCCTCGTGTGCAGGCCATGTATCCAAGCCTTGCATGGAGGCCACATGTGCAAATCTTGTGTGCAAGCCTTGCATGGAGGTCAAGCGCGCAGATCCTGCGTGGAGGTTACTTGTGCAAGCCTTGCATAGAGGCCACATGTGCAAGCTTTGCATGGAAGCCAAGTGTGCAAACCTTGTGTGCAGGCCATGTATCCAAGCCTTGCATGGGGGCCATGTGTGCAAGCCTTGCATGGAGGTCAAACACGCAGATCCTGCATGGAGGCCAAGTGTGCAAAGCTTGCGTGGAGGCCAAGTGTGCAAAGCTTGCATGGAGGCCACGTGTGCAAGCCTTGAGTGGAGGCTACATGTGCAAGCCTTGCATACAGGCCACGTGTCCAAGCCTTGTGTGGAGGCCAAGTGTGCAAACCTTGTGTGCAGGCCATGTATCCAAGCCTTGCACGGAGGCCACATGTGCAAGATTTGCGTGGAGGCCATGTATGCAAGCCTTGTGTGGAGGCCAAGTGTGCAAACTTTGTGTGCAAGCCTTGCGTGGACGTCAAGCGTGCAGATCCCGTGTGGAGGCCATGTGTGCAAGCCTTGCAAGGAGGCCAAGCGTGCAAAGCTTGCATGGAGGCCATGTGTGCAAGCCTTGAGTGGAGGCCACGTGTGCAAGCTTTGTGTAAAGGCCGCATGTGCAAGCTTTGCACGGAAGCCAAGTGTGCAAACCTTGTGTGCAGGCCATGTGTCCAAGCCTTGCATGGAGGCCAAGCTTGAGAATCTTAGAGTCATAGAATCATAGATCAACCAGGTTGGAAGGGACCCATCGGGTCATCGAGTCCAACCACTCCTATCAAACACTAAACCAAGTCCCTCAGGACATCATCTACCCGTCCCTTAAACACCTCCAGGGAAGGTGACTCAACCACCTCCCAGGGCAGCCTATTCCAATGCTCAATGACCCTCTGTGTGAAAAACTTCCTCCTAATCTCCAGCCTAAATCTCCCCTGGTGGAGCTTGAGGCCATTCCCTCTTGTCCTGTCCCCTGTCACTTGGGAGAAGAGCCCAGCTCCCCCTTCTCCACAACCTCCTTTCAGGTAGTTGGAGAGAGCAATGAGGTCTCCTCTCAGCCTCCTCTTCTCCAGGATAAACAACCCTAGCTCTCTCAGGTGCTCCTCATAGGGCCAGTTCTCCAGCCCCTTCACCTTCCAGCCCCTTGCATGGAGTCCTTGCATGCAAGCCCTGCATGGAGCACTTGGAGACCCAGACCAAGCACCAGGCTGAGCACAGAGGCTAAACCCCCAATCCCTTGCCCCATTTGGCTGTGCCAGGCAGGAAAGAACTCGCTCCCCTGCTTGCGGGATACCGGGGAGCGCTGGTAGGACTGTGTCAGAGGGTTGGACTCCAGCCCTGGTTCTGCTGTGTTTTCTCCCTCTTCCTCTGGGGGCAGTTTGGAGGGTGTTAGGGTCTGGGGATGTGCCCCTGTGCTCAGTGTGAGGCAGGACCCAGACCACGCAGTGCACACCGTCCATAGGAGCAGGCACTGGCTTAGTAATTGATGGGAATGGTTGGACTCGATGATCCGATGGGTCTTTTCCAATGTGGTGATTCTGCGATTCTGTGATTCTGTGATTCACTGCGAGCAGGAGAGTGATGGGCAGGAAGGAGGGGGTTGATCCAGCCTTCTGCCTGATATAGCCTGACATCCCACTGGCCTCGGGGTCTTTAACCCTCCTCTGTGGTGTTTTTTTTTTTTGTCTCAATAGGACAAGAAACTGCGAATCTTTGACCCGCGAGCCAGCCCAGCTGCCTGCCAGGTATTGTCTCTGGGTGTGCTGGATGACGGGGTGCAGCTCCCATTGATGTGGGGTGGGCTTGAGGCCCCAAACTTCATGAGAAACAACGTGACGGTGTGGGCTGAGGGCAGGGGGAATGGGCAGTCTCCTCCTCGACCCCAATGGGGTTTGGCACAGGGGACTCTTGCCCTCCTGCCAGAGCCAGTGAGCTCCTCCAGGGCACCAGCAGGAACCCCAAACCCCATGGGGTTGCGGGCTCCTGGGCTCTGTGCCGGCCGTGTGGGAGCCGAGTGAGAGGCTCTCGAGGATGAGGACCTGCCAAGGGTGAGGGCTGGGCGGCCGAATCCGCACAGCTCAGCAAATAGCAACGATTAGGAAATAAGTAGAGGACTTAAGCCTTGACGTCGAGTTTAAACAGCCTTTTATTAGAGGTTTCCTGTGGCTTGGGGGCTCTGGCTGCTGGCAGCCACTCTCCTTGACTGCAGAAGGGGCTGGAAGCCTTTAGGAGGGTAGGGATGTAACGGAGAGCAGGGTGAGATGGGCACAGCGAGCTCTGCTGCTCCTTGTGCCTCTCTACACGTGCCTGTGGGCTCTGGAAGCTGATGACCTCCAGTCCTGGTGCTTGGGCACACTGATAACCCTGGGCACCAACCACAGGGACTCTCCTACTGTTGGCTGCTGAGCTCCTACAAGGTCCCTGAGTGCTTTGTGGAGGTGGGAGCAGTGCCCTGACCCTCCAGGCGGCCTCATGAACACACCACCACAGTGTTTAAATATAAATCCAGTGCTTCCACGTGCGAGCAAGCCAGGGCAAAGTGCTGAAGTGGCCCCCGTGACGCTCCCCTGCTCTGGGTGCCACTTAGTGTGGCTGGAAGGTACCGGTCTCTGCTCCCAGATTCATCCTGAGCCTGTTCCGCGCCAGCCCCGGGCGCTGCTCCCTCCCTGCCTGCCCCTCGCTTCTCCCTGGCCAGGCCTGTTGGCTGGATTGTGGTGTTTTGGCGAAGCTGTGAGCGCCATGGGCTGCAGCCAAGCCTCCTAGGGAGGGTGGACTCTGTCTCGCTGAGCTATTAAAAATAACCTGTGAATGATGGTGGCTGTTCAAAGCAGGCAGCTCGCTTCCCTCTGCTGCCGTCTGATCCAGCCTGGGACCGGCACTCGGGCTTTGCCAAGAGAAATATTCACCTTCGCTGCCGCGCTGCAGCCCCAACCCAGCCGGCTGAGAAATGATGAAGATGTTTAGTCTTGGAGAAGTACTGTGCTGAAGGGGAAAACTTCAAAATGCCATAAATCCTCTGGAAGTTTGTACAGGGCTTGCTTAGCCAAGAGGAATAACACTCCTGTGTTTTGTTTTTTCTCTTTCCCCGGCTTGCTGGAGGGCTGGGTTAGTTGGAAAGGCTCCTTCTCCCCCAGGGCCAGCGCGGTTACGAAACCGGGTGATGCCGGGGCCGCTGCGCAGTGCCAGCACCTCCCAGCTTTGAAGTCACCTGTTTTTTTCGCAGCGGTGAGCGAGGTGAGCAGCATGATGGGTTTTCCAGCTGGGCTGGCCCCTCTGGCGCTGCAGGTTGCGTTTCATCCGCAGCAGGCGAAGGGCTCTGCCACCAGCTCACCCCGCTCCCTTTGCGGCACGCGGTGCCGAAGCTGACCTCAGCTGGGTTTCTTAATTTGCCAAGCCTGCCTGATTAAACCATTCGATTTTTTTTGGTTTTTTGGAGCAGGGGGAAAAGGATGAGAAGGAGCTAAAATAAGAGATTCAGGAGTTGAGAGGAAGGATTGCTGTGCCGCGGTGCTCTCAGCTCTTGCAGATCATAGAATCATGGAACAACCAGGTTGGAAGAGACCCATGGGATCATCGAGTCCAACCATTCCTATCAAATATTAAACCATGTCCCTCAGCACCTCATCTACCCGTCCGTTAAACACCTCCAGGGAAGGTGACTCAACCCCCTCCCTGGGCAGCCTGTTCCAATGCGCAATACTGCACACACAGGGCTAGGGATGAAGGATGGATGTGAGGAGGGTGCAGTGTGTGCCTGGCAGGCTATCTGCACCCTGTATCCAGGCCCTCGAGGAGGGGCTACCCCCCTAATTCGTACGACTGTGCTCATCACAGCTATTTTGAGCACTTCCCAGCAGTGTGCAGGGGCGTGTGACGCAGCGAGAGGGGCAGAGCAGCGTGGCTGGAGTCTGATTGACCCCACTGTGCCTGGGACACACCATCTCCCTTAGGAGAGCAATGGTTTCATCCTGCTGGACCCCCAGCTCGGTTGGACTCGATGATCCGGTGGGTCTCTTCCAACCTGGTTGTTCTGTGATTCTATGATTCTATGATTCCTGCATCTGGCCTGGAGCAGGGAGCTGCAGCAGCCGCTTGGAGAGCATTAGGGCTGTGCTTGCAGCCTGTTGCTGCTTTATGTGCCTTCTTGGGGTCCCTAAACTGGCAGTGGAGGGTTCTGCTGTGCCTCCCCCTACCCGGCTGGGACTGGGCCAGAGTGTCACTGTCCTGAGTGGTCCCATGAGCCCCATCCTCTGCCTCTTCCTCCACCAAGGCCACACTGCGTTGGTGGTCACCTTCTTGCCTTGACCCTCTTGCTGGAAGCGAGTCACATCCTCTCCCTCCCGGCTTCGTCTCCACTGTGGCTCAGAGCTTCTCCTGCTCTCGCGCATCCTGTGGTGCTCGGACAAACCCAACAAAACCACCCTCCCTCCTGCGCTTGGGCCGTGCACCAACCATGGCCCTTCAGGTGTTGGGGGGATGGAACTGGGGGACAGGGGACTGTGGTGGTGCCCATACCCCAGCAAATACCGCAGAGGGGTCACCAGGAGCAGTGCAGGGCAGCAGTTTGGGCCACTAAGGCGTCATCTTGGCTCACCCCAACCTGGCAGAGGCTGCCCAGGGAGGGGGTTGACTCACCTTCCCTGGAGGTGTTTAAGGGACGGGTGGATGAGGTGCTGAGGGACATGGTTTAGTGATTGATGGGAGTGGTTGGACTCGATGATCCAGTGGGTCTTTTCCAACCTGGTGATTCTATGATTCTATCTATGATCTGGCCAGCACCTGGCTCCCAGTTTGGAATCGGGGTGAGCGATGCCGGTGTTGGGCTGCGGGGCTGCTGCTGAGCGTGGCCGTCATGGGATGGAGAGGAGCCGGCTTTGTTCTCATGAGAAACTTCCCCCGCCAGCGTTTCAGCAGGACCGGGGGCGAGGGAACGGCCGCGTGCCGGGCGAGCGCACGCTCCTGCTCACGTTTTAATGAGCTCTGTTTTAATAGGCTCTGTTGTAATAAGTGGGACTGGGGCTGAGGGCGCCCGGGGACAGCTGGAAGGGTGTCCCCATGGGTTTGTCCCCACTGTGAGTTTGTCTCCCCACCTCGTGGGCCAAGCCAGCGGCAGCGCTTGGTGCCTCAGAGCACTCAGGGCTTGCAGCCCTCCAAGAGCAGCCAGGCTGAGGCAGGACCATGCTGTCCTCTTCCGGCTCAAGGGGTGGGAGACGGACTCCAATCCCTCTCTGGAATCGTGGCCACCATCCATTGTGGGAGAGAACCTCCCTGGGCCGCGTGGCAAGGTGGATGGATAGGTTGGGGTGACCCGGCCATACCCACAGCCAGGCCCCCACGGTCCCCGATGTGGTTGATAGGAACGGTTGGACTCAATGATCCCGGAGATCTTTTCCAACCTAGTGATTCTGTGTCACCTTTGGCCAGGATCCGGCTGTGGACCACTTGCCAGGGGAAGGAGCATCAAGACACAGAGCGACTTTTGGCCTTCCTTCCGCCCACCCCATCAGCGCGGGATCCCACGCTGGGGTCACCCCGGGGGTACCTGACTCCCAGCCTCGGCAGCAGCTTCCTCCGGGCTGGGGGAAGGTCCACAGCATCCCACATTCCCAAGGAGACCGTGGGAAGCTTTGAAAAAGTTGGCCTGGCTCGGGGCTGCCTATTTATAGCACCGCTCGCTCGGTGCTCTCATGCTTCTGTTCCCCAGCGTAACTGCACGGGACTGTTTATATTTCCTCTGCTCTGCTTCCCCCTCGGCCGTCCTTCTCAGGAATGCAGCTTGGTATTGCAGACATGGGGAAGTCGAGGAGGATTCGGGATGAGCCAGGACCATCGTGAGGGATGTGAGGGCACCAACTCGCCCTTGCACCCTTCTCTCTCGCTGGGTACGGCCTCTCCGGCTGAGCACTGTGGGAGCATGAGGGTGCAGGCTGATAATTTGCTTTCCCAGAGCTGGGGGTCCCGTGTGGCATTTTGGAAGCTCTCAACTTGCTGCCTGAACCAGGTCTCCCACCCCTCATCATCAAGAAGGCAAAGGTGCTTTGTGGATTTAAGAACAGCCTCAGAGCGCTGGCAGCTGGATATTAGGAAAAAAATTTTCGCAGAAAGGGTCATTGGAATGGGCTGCCCCAGGAGGGGGTTGAGTCACCTTCCCTGGAGAAGTTTAAGGGACGGGTGGATGAGTTACTGAGGGACATGGTTTAGAGATTGATGGGAATGGTTGGACTCGATGATCCGATGGGTCTTTTCCAACCTGGTGATTCTATGATTCTATGAAAAGATGAGCTGTGGGAGAGGAGGGGTGGGTGCTGCAGGCTGCCCAGCCCGTGCAGGCTCACACCAGAGCATTCCTGTTGGTGTGGGAGCCTCTGCAGCCACGGGGGCTGTTCTGGTGGGTGCCCACTTGCCTTCCTAGCCAGAGGAAGTTTATGAGGAATGTTAGAGGAATGTTTAGCCTAGAGAAGAGGAGGCTGAGAGGAGACCTCATTACTCTCTACAACTACCTGAAAGGAGGTTGTGGAGAGGGGGGAGCTGGGCTCTTCTCCCAAGGGACAGGGGACAGGACGAGAGGGAATGGCCTCAAGCTCCGCCAGGGGAGATTTAGGCTGGAGATTAGGAGGAAGTTTTTCACACAGAGGGTCATTGGGCATTGGAATAGGCTGCCCAGGGAGGTGGTTGATTCCCCTTCCCTGGAGGTGTTTTAAGGGACAGGTAGATGATGTCCTGAGGGACATGGTTTAGTGTTTGATAGGAATGGTTGGACTCGATGATCCGATGGGTCTCTTCCAGCCTGGTTGTTCTATGATTCTATGATTCCTGCCCTTGCTGGGCCTGGAGTGTCGTCCGGCACATGGTCAGAGTGGCTGGATAGAGCTGTGCTGGCCGTGAGCGTGAGAGGTGCTGGTGCCCAGGCCAGGAGGCAGTGTGGGCAGGAGAGGGCTCACCCCACTCACCATGACACCGACACCCACAGTGTTTAGGGGACATTGGTGTGAAGGCTGCCAGAGCGTCGCTGCTGCCACGTCCCAGCAGCTGAGAGATGCAGCTCATGGTCTTGGAGCAGAGACCAGGAGTGGGGCTGGCCTGGGAGAGGCTGCTCTGCTCTCCTGACCACCTCTGGAGTAACTGGGATTTGGCGAGGAAGGGAGATCCCTCACATTCTTGTGCCGGGAGGAGGATGCGGCGCTGTGGTTAACCCCTTCTGCTCTCGAGAAAGCCGTTTTTCCTATGCCCACCGCCTCCTGGGCTTTGGAGGGAGCGATGCTTCCCCACATCCATGCTGGACTCCCCTTCTTCCAGGGGAGGTTTAGGCTGAACATTAGGAAAAAAATTTTCACAGAAAGGGTCACTGGGCAGTGTCAGAGGCTACCCAGGGAGGGGGTTGAGTCACCTTCCCTGGAGGGGTTTAAGGGACTAAGTTACGGTGGATGAGGTGCTGAGGGACATGGGTTAGTGATTGACGGGAATGGCTGGACTCGATGATCTGGTGGGTCTCTTCCAACCTGGTGATTCTATGATTCTTCACCATACAGGGCAGAGCTGGGCACCGTCCCCCCAAGCTCCTGCCCTGCAGCTCTGCCCTCCGCTCCCCATCTCCAGCTCTCCCAGCCCTGGAGACTCCCCAGCACTGGAGCAGCATGTTCTCTGTGTTCTCTGTGCCGAGCTCTCCCATGCAGCCGAGGATCTGGAGGCGGATGCTGTCTGTGGGCAGCTGTCACCACCTCACCCAGCCCTGCTGCGGCATCGCTGCCAACAGCTGCATCCCAACCCCTGGCGCTGGCCCCCCACAGCCCCCCACATCAAAGCTGGGGACCTCTGGGTCCCGGTGCTGTATCCCAGGCTGTGCTGGCAGGGATGGCTCGAGATGGGGAGAGGGATGGTGCTGGGAAACCCTCCCCATGCAGGGATCTGGTTCAGAGGAGGGAGCGCAGGTTTCCCCCAGCCTGGGCTGCCTCAAACCAGCTGGGCTGGAGCCGCACAATGGGCTGGAGGAGGCTGGGCTGCCTTGGTGCTGGCGTGGCTGGGAAGCTGGGAGGCCTGGAGCTGGCAGGCTCCACTCATGGAATCATAGAATCATAGAACAACCAGGTTGGAAGGGACCCATCGGATCATCGAGTCCAACCATTCCTATCAAACACTAAACCAAGTCCCTCAAGACCTCATCCACCCGTCCCTTAAACACCTCCAGGGAAGGTGAATCAACCCCCTCCCTGGGCAGCCTATTCCAATGCCCAATGACCCTCTGTGTGAAAAACTTCCTCCTAATCTCCAGTCTAAATCTCCCCTGGCGAGAGACTAGCCCATCCTGCAGGCTGCACCTTATCCCCTGCTCCAGGGCCACGGGGTAGTGGGGGGCAGCATCGCCCTGGCTGCATGGCAGGGTCCTTGCCCAGCTCTGCCAGCCCAGGGACCCACAGTAGCCCCCATAGCCACCCCGGGGCTCCCCTTAGACCCGACCACACCAGTGCCAGGTCACACCGCTCCATCCCTGCCGAGCACCAGTGGAGGTGACATCGGGTGGGTGACCCTTTTCACAGAAAGGGTCATTGGGCATTGGAATAGGCTGCCCTGGGAGGTGGTTGAGTCACCTTCCCTGGAGGTGTTTAAGGGACGGGTGGATGAGGTCTTGAGGGACTTGGTTTAGTGTTTGATAGGAATGGTTGGACTAGAAGATCCGATGGGTCCCTTCCAACCTGGTTGTTCTATGATTCTATGATTCTCTCACCTCTGGCAACATCTGCCCTGGGTGTGTGCGCCCCGGCCCCGGCCTCCTCGCACACATATTTGCTGCCATACGTACTGCTCAGCCGGGATGGAACTAATTCAGAAAACATGGCCCTTCGCTGCAGCCGTGGGCTGGGAGCGGCTGTGCCCTGCAATCAGCCAGCCGTGAGCTGGCCCTGGGGAGGTGCCACCCAGCACCGACTCTCAGGATGCTGTGCAGGATGTTCCAGGGCGCTGGTGACGCGCAGGAGCCGGCACGGTCGCTATCGAATCTCCAGCTGTTGAGTTTTGGCTGGTGCAGCCGCTCGGCTCAGGTGCAGAAGCGCTTTCCTGGCCGACGAACAGGTCTGGACCCGGTTCCCAGGGTTTCCATCGCTCTCGGCACAGATCCTGGAACACATCCCCTTCTCCAGGCTGCCAGGAGCCAGCTCCGCTGCCAGCAGATTGGAGGTGGGGGACGGGGGTCCCTCCTGCCCCCGTGGCTGGGAGTGCCAGGCTCAACTTGGCCAGCGCTGCCTCTTCCAAGTGAGACGCCGTGTTTGTGCTGGCAAGGTGACCCGTGTGCCCGAGCCAGGGCGGGGATCAGCTTGGCACTGAGTGCCTTCTCCAGAGAGCCAGTTGTGGGTCTCTCTGGAGAGCCTGCATCCCGCTGCGACCGTGGGGGCTTCTCCAGTGGAGTGGGTGGGAGATCATAGAATCATAGAACACCCAGGTTGGAAGAGACCCATCGGATCATCGAGTCCAACCATTCCTATCAAACACTAAACCATGTCCCTCAGCACCTCATCCACCCATCCCTTAAACACCTCCAGGGAAGGGGAATCAACCCCCTCCCTGGGCAGCCTATTCCAATGCCCAATGACCCTCTGTGTGAAAAACTTCCTCCTAATCTCCAGCCTAAATCTTCTCTGGTGGAGCTTGAGGCCATTCCCTCTCGTCCTGTCCCCTGTCACTTGGGAGAAGAGCCCAGCTACCTCCTCTCTACAACCTCCTTTCAGGTAGTTGTAGGAGATGCCGCAGAGCCTTGTGTGGCCATCGCAGTGCGGTCACAGTGGCTCCTCCAGCACTGGGGTCACCGTGTGTGTGCCAGCCCAGGGCTGTGGATGCTGAGCACCCTCCTGTGCCCACCCTATCCCTCCCGCATCCACACTGGGTCCCCTCTGCGGAGATACCAAAAGTTCCACACCGGCTCTCTGCAACTACCTGAAGAGAGGTTATAGAGAGGAGAGTAATGGCCTCTTCTCCCAGGTGACGGGGGACAGGACGAGAGGGAATGGCCTCAAGCTCCACCAGGGGAGATTTGGGCTGGACGTTAGGAAAAAAAATTTCACAGAAAGGGTCATTGGGCAGTGGCAGATGCTGCCCAGGGAGGGGGTTGATTCACCTTCCCTGGAGGTGTTTAAGGGACGGGTGGACGAGGTGCTGAGGGACACGATTTAGTGTTTGATAGGAATGGTTGGACTCGATGATCCAGTGGGTCTCTTCCATCCTGGTTGTTCTATGATTCTATGATTCCTTGAGCTTTCAGAACTGATGGGAACTGATGGGTTTAGCGCTGGCAGAACCCTCTGGTTTTCCATGCCAGCTCTGAAGTTGTTAGCAGTCTTTTATTGGCACTTTGCAAACGAGAGCGAGTGGGCTGCGAGGGCTGCCTGCGCCGTGGGGTGAGCGCTGGCTGCCGGCTCCCGCTGGGATGCCGGGAACCGCAAGACCCATCTGGGGGCCACATGGGAGCCGGCATGAAGCCCCCACCAGCCCCACAGTAACTCTGCCCTACCCCTCCTCAGCAGAGCAACTCCAAGGTGACCAAACTGTGGGGACAGGGCGCAGGACAAGGCGGTGGCAGGGGCTGGGGGTTCCAGCCCTGCAGGCAGCACTGGGGAGAAGTGAAGCAGGGCTGCAGGGGGTTAGGGTGGTGTGGGGAGCATGGCCAGGTTCAGATCGCTGTGTGTTTTGGTAGCATCCGGACTCACACGGGGCACCCAGCCCCTGCAGACAAGATTTGGCATGAATGGAGAGCCCAGGGATGCAGCTGGGAAAGTAAGTCCCTCTGTCACCATGGCTGTGGCCAAGCCTCTCCTTGTGCCTGACAGCACGGAGCAGCCTTCTCGTGGCACACTGGCCCCTTCGCTTGTTGTGGGGAGAGCCGTTCTGTGCCCTCTCACGCTCACGTTGCCTTCTGCCACCCTCCGCTCCTCGCTGGGAGCCGGCTGCTCCACAAAGCAACCACGGCAGCACGGGCACAGGGTGGGGGCTACGGGACGTCACCGCTTGCAGGCTGAACCCACTGCACCGTCACCACTGGCAGAGTTTGGAGCCAGCACTCGGCTCTCCAGCAGTTCACGGCCACCAAAGGTGAAGCGCCTGTGCCCTGCAGCGTGTTGGTGTCTATACTGACGGCCCTGTCTCCTGTGCCTTGCAGAGTGTCCCAGGACATGAGAACAACAAGGACTCCCATCTGCTCTGGGTGGGCTCCAGCGACTGCCTCATCTCCGTCGGGTTCAGCCAGGTACAGTCCTAGAACCACTAGGTTGGAAAGGACCCACTGGATCATCGAGTCCAATCGTTCCCATCAAACCATCCCCATCAAGCCTTCCCATCAGTCGTCACTGTGAAGGCGACACCAGCACTTTTGGGGTGTCCTGGTTTGTGGTGGCTCTGCCAGGGGAGGCCTGTCCCTGGGCAAGCAAGAGGTCCCCTCACCGGTGACATTGGTGGGGGTGGTGGGAGGCTGGCTGGAGAGGGAGGTGGTGCTGCAGGACCCACCAGTGCCCCGTCTGTGTCCCTGCAGATGCGTGAGCGTGAGGTGAAGCTGTGGGACACGCGGCGGTTCAGCGGAGCGATGCTCACCGTGGCGCTGGACACCTCACCCGGGTAGGGACAGGGACTCGCCGCGGGGCGGGTGGTGGGGGTGCCACAGTCAGAGACCTGCAAGGATTGTGGTGACAGAGCAGGAGGTGGCACAGAGCTCCTGGCACCGATAGTGCTTGGCTGTGAAGCTGGGAACAAGGCTGGGGATGGCTTGGCCATGTCCTCGTCACATTTAGGTGGGATGGGAGGATGGTGGCAGCTCTGGGGATGGCTTGGCCGTGTCCTCATCACATTTAGGTGGGATGGGAGGATGGTGGCAGCTCTGGGGATGGCTTGGCCATGTCCTCGTCACATTTAGATGGGATGGAAGGGCAATGGCAGCTCTGGGGATGGCTTGACCATGTCTTTGTCACATTTAGATGGGATGGGAGGGTGGTGGCAGCTCTGGGGATGGCTTGGCCGTGTCCTCGTCACATTTAGGTGTGATGGGAGGGTGGTGGCAGCTCTGGGGATGGCTTGGCTGTGTCCTCATCACATTTAGGTGGGATGGGAGGATGGTGGCAGCTCTGGGGATGGCTTGGCCCTGTCCTTGTCACATTTAGGTGGGATGGAAGGGCGGTGGCAGCTCTGGGGATGGCTTGGCCATGTCCTCATCACGTTTAGGTGGGATGGGAGGGTGGTGGGAGCTCTGGGGATGGCTTGGCCGTGTCCTCATCACGTTTAGGTGGGATGGGAGGGTGGTGGCAGCTCTGGGGATGGCTTGGCTGTGTCCTCGTCACATTTAGGTGAGATGGGAGGGCAGTGGTAACTCTAGGGATGGCTTGGCCATGTCCTCGTCACATTTAGGTGGGATGGGAGGGTGGTGGCAGCTCTGGGGATGGCTTGGCCATGTCCTCGTCACATTTAGGTGTGATGGGAGGATGGTGGCAGCTCTGGGGATGGCTTGGCCGTGTCCTCATCACATTTAGGTGGGATGGGAGGATGGTGGCAGTTTTGGGGATGGCTTGGCTGTGTCCTCATCACATTTAGGTGGGATGGGAGGGTGGTGGCAGTTTTGGGGATGGCTTGACCATGTCCTCATGACATGTAGGTGGGTGGTGGCACTGCTGGGGACAGCTCTGGCAGTGGCCGAGCTGGCTGCTAGCTGGGAGGGTGTGTGCACCGGCGCGGCACGATAAGATGCTGTGGGTGAGTGAATCCTTTCGGCTCTGCCCACACACTGGAGCGTCTCGTCCCCAAGCCTGGCTCACGGTGAGGCTGCGGCGCTTTGTGCTGTGGTGGCTGCCCAGCCAGCCGTGGTCGGGCTGGCAGCAGAGCCCTCCTCCCCAGGTGCCCTTTGGAGAAGTGGGAGAGGAGCTTTGGTGGCCGTAAGGGGTCAGCGCCCTTTCTCACGGCTCGATGGAGCTGTCTGCTGCCTGTGGGGCACCACTGAGGTGAGGACCGTGCTGGTGAGACCCAGCCTGGCATCACGGTGTGTGTGAGGGAATGGGAGAGAGATGAGGAGGCAGTGCTTTCATCCTGCCAAGGCGATGGGGTTTTGGGGTGAAGCCCTTGCTAGGCTGCACTGGAAGCTGCTGCCTCTCCCCAGAGCTGCTGGTACAACACGGGGACACCAGCACCCTCACCAGGCTGCCAGGATGTTGGAGCAGGGTCGATGGGTGCCAATCCGGGGCCTGTGGCAAGGAGCAGGGTGAGCTGTGACAGCAGGGCCTGTGCCACATTGAGGTGTCACCTCCAAGCTCGCACTTGGCAGCAGCCAGGCCTGCCAGGAGGTGGGGAGGTGCTAGGACGGCAGCTGGGGGAGCAGGCAGGGAGGCCGATTCCTCTCCCTCCTGTGATCTCCTGGGGGGAGCAGCTCTCCTGCTCCCCAGCTCTGCCAGCACAACAGGCAAAGGCAGCCACGGGGCTGCCACATCTAGTCTTGGTGACCAGCCATCGTTAGCGTCCAGAGTGAATCATAGAATCATAGAATCATAGAACAACCAGGTTGGAAGGGACCCATCAGATCTTCTAGTCCAACCATTCTTATCAAACACTAAACCAAGTCCCTCAAGACCTCATCCACCCGTCCCTTAAACACCTCCAGGGAAGGTGAATGAACCACCTCCCTGGGCAGCCTATTCCAATGCCCAATCACCCTCTGTGTGAAGAACTTCCTCCTAATCTCCAGCCTAAATCTTCCCTGGTGGAGCTTGAGGCCATTCCCTCTTGTCCTGTCCCCTGTCACTTGGGAGAAGAGCCCAGCTCCCTCCTCTCTACAACCTCCCCTCAGGTAGCTGGGGAGGTAATGAGGTAATGAGGTCTCCTCTCAGCCTCCTCTTCTCCAGGCTAAACACCCCCAGCTCTCTCAGCCGCTCCTCATAGGGCCTGTTCTCCAGCCCCTTCACCAGCTTCGTTGCTCTTCTCTGGACTCACTCCAGAGCCTCAACATCCTTCTTGTGTTGAGGGACCCAGAACTGAACACAGGATTCAAGGAGCGGCCTCACCAGTGCTGAGTACAGAGGGTGAACACCCCCAAGGAATGGACTAGGTGATCCGGTGGGTTTCTTCCAACCTGGTTATTCTATGATTCTCTGATTCTAAGGGATGCTGGTTGTGCAACTGCGAAAGGTCGTGCTGTGGGGGGATGCTTCGGGTTCCGGTATTGCTACCAGTGGAGAATCCTGCAGGAATTACCCTAAATCCCTTTGCTTCTCTCATCCCGCATGCGTGGGCCTCCTCGCTGGCGCAGGGCTGGGGCGAGGCAGCCCAGCTAAATTGGATGCAGACGCCAGGCTGTGCTCGGCCCCCTTTGTGCAGGCTGGAGTTATTTTGGCTGCCGGGTTTATCAGCCGCCAGGAATGCGGCTGGCGGGCGCTGCCTGCACGTCACGGCTCTGCTGGGCTGCGGCTGTGTGGCCGAGCGACACGGAGAGGGGCTGGGGGTGGTGGGGACCCCCTTGTGCCAGGGAGCTGCCACACTTCCAGCCCAAACTGCTTCCTGCCTGTAAATCTCACCAAGATGACAAATAGTGGAGGAAGGATTTGGGCTGGAAGGAATGGGGGATGCACTCTCCCGCCCAACTGGGGCCTACGGGGGTGTGGTGCTCGGCTAGGACTGGGGGCAGGAGGGTTTTGGGGGTCACCGAGTCTGCCTGCGGGCAGTGGCCGAGCAGGGGACACCACTCGGTGCACGGGGGGGCTAGATGCTGCTGCAATTCGAACCCCTAGGAATGGTGATTGGCACCCAGGGGATGGCGATTTGCCCCCCAGCGGATGGCATTTCATCTCCGCTGGGAATGGAGATGTGGAACCCCAGGGACTGGGATTCAGAACCCAGGGATGGTGATTCGGCACTCAAGGGAAGGCGATTCATTGTGTTGGGAACAAGGATTTGTCACCCAAGGGATGGAGGTTCGGCACCCAGGGGGTGGCTTTTTGGAATCCAGGGGATGGTGATTTAGCACCCAAGGGATGGAGATTCTGAATCCAGAGGATGGAGATTCAGCACCCAAGGGATAGTGATTTGGAACCCAGGGGAGGGCGATTCAGCACCCAAGGGGTTGAGATTCAGCACCCAGGGGATGGTGATTTGGAATCTGGAGGAGGGTGATTGAATGGTTGGACTCGATGATCCGGTGGGTCTCTTCCAACCTGGTTGTTCTACGATTTGGCACTCAGGAGATGGAGGTTCAGCACCCAAGGGACGGCGGAGCAGCCGTGGGGCCAGGGTGCCGGTTGTGGCTCTCTGGCAGAGCCGTGGGTGCCCGGCGCAGGCCATTGCGGGCTGGGCTGGCGGTTTGTCCGTGCCGGGAGCCGAGTGCCGGAGCTGGGCGCAGCAGCAGCAGCTCATTGAGGCTTTTTGAGGAAGCAATCAGTGGGCGGGCAGGAAACTCATACCATTCATTACTGACGCCAGGCCCTCAGGAAGGGGAGCCCGCAGCCCCAGCACGGCCCCCACTGTGGCCCAGCTGTGCCCTGCCGAGCCAGCACCACATGTCCCAGGAACCCTGTGGCACCCCAGAGTGGCACCATGGCATGTCCCAAGGTGGGGGACGCCCACTCCGCTGCCCACAGCCACCTCAAGCCCCTGCCCAGCATCCCCAGGGGAAGCAAGCAGAGAGTTGGGAGCTCTGGCCCTGTTCACCCCACGTTAACAAGTGCGTTTGGGGGTCCCCATCCCAAGGGGGAGGCTCTGCAAAGGGACCTAAACAGGCTGGACTGCTGGGCAGAGTCCAATGGCATGAGGTTTAACACGGCCAAATGGCGGGTCCTGCACTTGGGGCACAACAACCCTATGCAGAGCTACAGACTGGGAGAAGCCTGGCTGGAAAACTGCCTGGAGGAGAGGGACCTGGGGGTGTTGGTCGACAGCCGATTGACCATGAGCCAGCAGTGTGCCCAGGTGGCCAAGAAGGCCAATGGCATCTTGGCTTGGATCAGAAACGGTGTGACCAGCAGGTCCAGGGAGGTTCTTCTCCCTCTGTACTCAGCACTGGTGAGGCCGCTCCTTGAATATTGTGTCCATTTGTGGGCCCCTCAGCACAAGAAGGATGTTGAGGCTCTGGAGCAAGTCCAGAGAAGAGCCACGAAGCTGGTGAAGGGGCTGGAGAACAGGCCCTATGAGGAGCGGCTGAGAGAGCTGGGGGTGTTTATCCTGGAGAAGAGGAGGCTGAGAGGAGACCTCATTACTCTCTCCAGCTACCTGAAGGGAGGTTGTAGAGAGGAGGGAGCTGGGCTCTTCTCCCAAGGGGCAGGGGACAGGACGAGAGGGAATGGCCTCAAGCTCCACCAGGGGAGATTTAGGCTAGAGATTAGGAGGAAGTTTTTCACACAGAGGGTCATTGGGCATTGGAATAGGCTGCCCAGGAAGGTGGTTGATTCCCCTTCCCTGGAGGTGTTTAAGGGATGGGTGGATGAGGTCCTGAGGTACTTGGTTTAGTGTTTGATAGGAATGGTTGGATTCGATGATCCGATGGGTCTCTTCCAACCTGGTTGTTCTATGATTCTATGATTCTAAATCCTGACCAAGTGAGGTCTTTGCAACTGCGTAAACCTCATTTTCAAAGCATTCCAGCTGCATCAGGACTGTGCCAAGCTGACCACCCCCTCACCGATGAGCAGACCTCCCTCTCCTCATCGGGTACCCACTGCTCTCTTCGACTCAGGTTTTGTCTCCTGCCCCCGGCCCCCTTTAATTAGATCAAGGAGCAGTGGGGCAGGAGCCAGGAAGGGGCCTCAATAGGTTATTGTTGCCCTAAATTGTAACCAGCACCGTCGGGGTTGAGTTACCAGCCCCGACTTGGGGTCAGCCACCAGACCTGGCGGCTGCCACGGACGGCACTGCCTGGGGACGAGGCTGGCACCGCGTTCGGGCCAGAAAGAACAGCGGCTCCCTTGTGTTGTGCCACATCTTTCAGTGTCCCAGAAATGTCCCTGGGGAGGCTGGAGGTGCCTCCTTGCTGAGCTTGGGCACACGCAGCCTCGTGCCTGTGCCGTGACCAGCTCGGGGCTGCAGCTGGTGCCACAGGGACAAGGTGACAGGGTCTGCGAAGGTCCCCAGCGTCACCGCAGCATGTGGCGGGGCTGGGATGGTCGAGGGTGGGCTGAGAGGTGGGGATGGCCAGATCCCCACTGCCTTTCAGGGTGCAAAGTCCAGCAGAGCAGGGAGCCGTCCCAGCAGGATGTTTGCAGAGGGATTTGGGGCTGTTTGGCTCACCCAGCGCTCGCACAGGACATGGAGGGGCCTGGGTGGTTCCAGCTGACCCTGCCCCAGCCAAAGCTTGTGGCTGAGCTGGCTGATGGGGGGGCCAAGCTCACAGCCCTGAGACCTTCTGGCTCCAGCCCTCGTGTGCGTGAAGGCACAGGACCCACTGAGGCACTCGCCGTCTCTCTGACCCCTCTCCCACTTACCAGCTACGATGGGACTTCGATAGCGAAGAATGTTCCCATCCCACCTGGCCCCAGCACCCCACATGCTGCTTTCTCCTGGGATTTAGCATCCTTTGGGGTGGCGCTGGGCATTTTGGGGGTCTCTGACAACACCCAGTCCAGCAGCCAGCAGGTCTTGGTGGCAGAACCCTGAGCAGGATCCATCCCTGTCCCCGTCCCCATCCTCCTGCTCTCTCAGGTGCTTGGGCCGGTGGCTTCTTGCCATCAGCTGGGAAAGAGCTTTTCCTGCTGCTCCTGCTTGGCTGCCAACCTCAGACACGAGGCAGGGGGAGGCCACCTCATCAGACAGAATCATAGAATTACAGAATCACTAGGTTGGAAAGGACCCACCGGATCATCGAGTCCAACCATTCCTATCAATCACTAAACCATGTCCCTCAGCACCTCAGCCACCCGCACCTTAAACCCCTCCAGGGAAGGTGAATCAACCCCTTCCCTGGGCAGCCTCTGACAGTGCTCAATGACCCTTTCCATAAAAAATTTTTTCCAAATGTTCAGCCTGAACCTCCCCTGGTGGAGCTTGAGGCCATTCCCTCTCGTCCTGTCCCTTGGGAGAAGAGCCCAGCTCCTTCTCTCCACAACCTCCTTTCAGGGAGTTGGAGAGAGCAATGAGGTCTCCCCTCAGCCTCCTCTTCTCCAGGATAAACACCCTCAGCTCTCTCAGCCGCTCCTCTTGTTCTCCAGCCCCTTCCCCAGCTTTGTTGCTCTTCTCTGGACTCGCTCCAGAGCCTCAACATCCTTCTTGTGCTGAGGGGCCCACAACTGAACACAGGATTCGAGGTGCGGTCACCAAGTCCAGAGGGAGAATCACCTCCCATCCCAGTGGGGCACCTCCCCATGGGCTGAGATGCTCCTGGGCAGCCGCATGAAGGGGTTAACGCTGGGGCAGCCTCCCCTCCATCCATGCTGCCTGGCTGGTAATTACACTGTGTAAAAATAGCCCTGTGCCTGTATGGGGCCACTCAGGCGGGAAGGCGGCGAGCGGCAGCCGCTCCGAAATCGCTCCCAGATGGGCCATGGCCTCAGCCCACCGCCGCCTCCGCAGCCGAGCGGCTTTCCAGGAAGCTGGTGGGATTTCTGCCTCTCCGCAAGCTCTTCCTGGCAGTTGAAGCTTCAGAGTGGTGCCTGGGACGGGCACACGCCTGCCCAGAATCCTGGCACCCTGCGCCCAGCCAGCGTGTTCCCAGGGGCTCTACGGTGGCCATGGGGACCTGGGGAACCCAGGGGACCTAACTTGGGATTCCACAGGCTGTGCTTGTGCCCAGGGATGGCTTTCCAGAGGCCAGAGACACTGAGGTGTTGTCAGGATGCTGGGGTAGCTGAACTTAGAATCATAGAATCATAGAATCATGGAACAAGCAGGTTGAAAGGGACCCATCGGATCTTCTAGTCCAACCATTCCTATCAAACACTAAACCAAGTCCCTCAAGACCTCATCCACCCGTCCCTTAAACACCTCCAGGGAAGGGGAATCAACTACCTCCCTGGGCAGCCTATTCCAGTGCCTAATGACCCTTTCTGTGAAAAACTTCCTCCTAATCTCCAACCTAAACTTCCCCTGGTGGAGCTTGAGACCATTCCCTCTTGTCCTGTCCCCTGTCCCTTGGGAGAAGAGCCCAGCTCCCTCCTCTCTACAACCTCCTTTCAGGTACTTGTAGAGAGTAATGAGGTCTCCTCTCAGCCTCCTCTTCTCCAGGATAAACACCCCCAGCTCTCTCAGCCGCTCCTCATAGGTTCTGTTCTCCAGCCCCTTCACCAGCCTCGTTGTTCTTCTCTGGACTTGCTTCAGAGCCTCAACATCCTTCTTGTGGTGAGGGGCCCAGAACTGGACACAGTGAAGCCAGTAGCCCCTTCAGTTGTGGCTCCTCGACAAGCCCCATCATCCCACCAGTGGTGTCTGGCCGGAGCTCTCGGTTACCGGCCCCGCTGGATCACAGAGCGAGAGGACCTTTTATTTTCTGGGTTTGTTTCAGGGGGTTTTGCAATCCTGATTCAGCTCAGAGGAATTAGCAGGGCCGCACCATGTGCCGCTCGGTGCTGCTCTTGGCACGCACTGAGGCTGTCGGTGGCCAACGGGGACGTTTGTGCTCAGATTTAGGAAGCTGTGGGGGCTTAGGGGCTGGAAAGGTACATTTTGGGCACTGCCAAGCTTCCATGGAGCCACCTGAGTGCAGACATGGATGCTGGGTCCAAGCCTTAGAGAATCATAGAATCATAGAACAATCAGGTTGGAAGGGACCCATCGGATCATTGAGTCCAACCATTCCTATCAAACACTAAACCAAGTCCCTCAAGACCTCATCCACCCGTCCCTTAAACACCTCCAGGGAAGGTGAATTAACCACCTCCCTGGGCAGCCTATTCCAATGCCCAATGACCCTCTGTGTGAAAAACTTCCTCCTAATCTCCAGCCTAAATCTCCCCTGGTGGAGCTTGAGGTCATTCCCTCTCGTCCTGTCCCCTGTCACTTGGGAGAAGAGCCCAGCTCCTTCCTCTCTACAACCTCCCTTCAGGTAGTTGTAGAGAGTAATGAGGTCTCCCCTCAGCCTCCTCTTCTCCAGGATAAACACCCCCAGCTCTCTCAGACGCTCCTCATAGATTCTGTTCTCCAGCCCCTTCACCAGCCTCATCGCTCTTCTCTGGACTCATTCCAGAGCCTCAACATCCTTCTTGTGGTGAGGGTGCTGAGGAGCATCCCCACACCCTACTACTCAACTTGTGCTGCTCCAGCTCCCTCCCTGCGCCTCCCGACTCAAAAACCTTGGCTCAGGGCTCCCTGGCCACGCTGCACCTGCCAAAACCGAGTTCCTGCTTTGCTCCTGCCGTGCCTGGGCAGCCGATGTGGCATCCCCAACACTTTGGAGCTGCTGGAAGTCCTCCAGGAGCGATGGGACATGCCGAGGGGTCGTCCCCGGCACCCACCTGGGAGCTGGAAGCTCCCTGCCAACCTCCCCCTGATTGTAAGTGGGGAAAGAGCTTCCTTAGGGCAAAGGGAACAGCAGGAGGGAAGGAGCTGTAGGGAAGGCTGCAAGGACCCTGGTGCCAGGGGTGGGGACACCTCCCCTGGAGGGGTTTAAGGGACGGGTGGACGAGGTCCTGAGGGACATGGGTTAGTGATTGATAGGAATGGTTGGACTCGATGATCCGATGGGTCTTTTCCAACCTGGTGATTCTATGATTCTATGATTCTGTGACATGCAGGGGCTGACCCTGCGCCTGGGCAGGCTCGGGGGTGGCGGTGGCAGCCGCCCGGAGACACCCAGCGCGAGGCAGCAGCTCCGCCAGGGACTTTTCTTCTCTCCTCCTCCTCCTCCTCCTCACGGGGCTGGAAAATATACAGAGCTCGCAGTGAAAATATTTACACAGCAGCAATTTTCAGAGGAATTTGGGATGTTAATTTGAAAAATCTGTGGGGAAGAGGACCACAATGGGCCCTTTGAGCGGGCGAGCGTGGCCATCGCACCGAGCCGCCCGCGCCGGAGAGGGGCCCCTCGTGCCGCTGCGCCGGCCCTAATGGGAGCCAGCCCTGCCGGAAACCCACCTGGGAGCCGGGGGGCCCCGCCAGACGCCCCCCACCGCACCCCTAATTGCATCCAGAGCCGCTCCCTCGCGCCGCCGGCCTCGGGCGAGCGGGACCAGGGTGTCGGCGGGGTCAGGGCCGTATCCTGCGGCAGAGCGGGGCAGCCGGCAGCACGTGCGGCACGGCGGTGACCCCCCGGCCGCCTCGGCCCCGCTTGCGCTCCTTCTTTCCAAATCAAACATACCTCAGCGGGCAGGGCCCCAACCTGGAAAATTCCAGCCCGAAAGATAAAGGATTGGAAAACGATTAAATCCAGAGGGTTGGAGCAGAAACCACTTGGCAAGGGGAACCTGCCGAGCGCCGGCTCCCAACCAGCGCACGAAAGCCGCTGTTCTGGGGCCGGGTTTGGGGGGGGCTCAGCTGTCAGGGCTCCAATCCTCGGCTCTGGCTGCACCTCCCGCTTTACGAAGCAGGCTGAGGGGTGTTTTTTGGGGTGCCGGTGCTGACATTCGGAGGTTGGGCTGGGCCGTGTGTCCCCCAGGCGGCCCCAGAGCCATCTGGCAAGCAGGGAGGGATGAAGTAAGGCAGGACGATGCGCAGGGCAGGGGCTGATTTGATAGGAATGGTTGGACTCGATGATCCGATGGGTCTCTTCCAACCTGGTTGTTCTATGATTCTATGATTGGAACCCCATGGCAGCTCCTCCATAGCGCCCGCGGTGGGGGGGGGCAGCGCCTCGGGAGAGGGGGGTGACGCCTCCCCAGCGCTGCCAAATCGCTCTCTCTCCGTCACCCTGACTCATCGCAACCCTCGCCAACAACAGCGGGAGGACGCGCTCGACCTTCCTGCTCCTCCGCGGGGGACGTACTGCACTGCCCACACCCCTGGGCCAGACACACAAGCTCAGGGCTTTTCATTGTTGTTGTTTTACTTCTTTTTTTTTTTTTTTTTTTTTTTTTACAAAAAAAAAAGACACGTTTTTGGTCTGCCATACAAAAAAAAAAAAAAAAAAGAGATGGACACGAACCTGTAGTAGAAAACAACAGAAAAAAAAAAAGAAAAGTTTCCCAAAAGAAATGGGAAATAACGGCGTATAAATATTCTCTCAGAGTTCTTAAAGCTTCAATTCCCAGTTCGCCTGCTCGGCGCTTCCTTCAGCCCGGGGGGGGTCCCGAGGGTCCCAGCACCTCGGCCGAGCTTTATTGCTCACATCAGCTTCCAGGGAGTCGAGAGGCACGGGCCGTGCTCTGCTAAAGGACCCTTGTTGCCAGCACCTGAATGTCCCTTAGCCGAGTCACTGGCGGCTTTCTTTGGAGCAGTAGCTAAAACCAAAAATCCCCCCAAGACCCCGCATTAAAAACCCCAACCCCCTCCTCTTTTCGGTCCCCACGTTCTACGTAGTCACAGAAATCAAGGCACTGAGCAGGAAAATTAGTGTCTCCTCCCGGCACGTGGCAGCCTCTCGGAAATTGCACATTAGGGGCTTGGGGGGGGGTTTTCTGTCTTAATTCAGCAAACTCCTCGCCCCAGAGGGAGAGACGGCTGGACCTGAACCTTCATCCGTGCCCTCGCCCGGCAGCCCGATCCCACCCGCTTCAGAAATAGGAGGGTTTGAGCCCTGGGGTGTTGTTGTTGCTGGGATAGTGCGACTGCATGAGCGGGACTTCGCACTCGGAGCCGGCGGAAAGCATCGCCGCCGCCTCGGGGGGCACCTTGCAGCCGTGACCGCTCAAATCCCCATTTTCCAGGCAGGCTTTCACCCCTTCCAACTCCAGGGGCCCGGCGTCCACCTCGGTGCCGGCGTGGGCCTTGGCGCGGCGGTGCCGCCGATAGTACGTGCCGGCCGTCACCACCACCACCAGCAGTAGGACGGCGGCCAGCGCGGGGACGATGATGAGGGTGAGGTTGCTGTCCTTGCTCTGGGTGACCGGGGAGTGCTGCTGGTGGCTCGCCGGCAAGGTCTGCGCCTCGGCGCAATGTTCCTCCTTGGAGACCTTCTCCGCCAGAGGCCCGATGCACACGCGGTAGGTGCAGTTGGGCTTCAGCGCCCGCACCGTGTACTCGGAGAGCGAAGCCGGCAAACGCAGCATCACCGGCCGCTTATCCGGCCCGGAGAGGTTGCGGTAGCTCAAACGGATGCCCTTGAGCTGCGCTTTGGACTGGATGTAGTTCTGCAAATCCACTTTGAGGGAGGTGCTGCCCACCTGCGTGATGCCGATCTGCCGCCCAGGCGGCGGGGCCGGGGTGGCCGGGGACGGCGTCGGCGTCACCTTCACCTCCTCCTCGCAGTACGTCCCGGCAAAGCCCGCCGGGCACAGGCACTCCAGGAGGTTCTGGGCGCCCAGACGGCAAGTGCCGCCGTTCAGACAGGTGCGAGGCGGGCAGAGGGGCGGCGGGGGGCTGGTGGGGGCCGGGGGGCTGCTGAAGGGCCCCGGCGTAGAGCTGTCCAGGGGGAGTCCGGCCACGGCGGTGGGCGCCGCGGTGCTGGGTGGCGGTGGGGATCGTCGGGGGCTGGTGGGGAGCGGCGCAGGCGGCGGCGGCAGCGTGGTGGGGCGCGGCGTGGCGGGACGCAGCGTGGTGGTGGTGGTGGGGCAGCCGAAGTCTGAGTATTGCAGGTGGTGCAGGAGCTTGCCGGAGTTCTTAGGGGGGAAGTGGCAGCGCGTCTCCTCGGGCCGCCGGAGGACCACGCCGCTGCCGTTCACCCACTGCACCAACCAGCTCATCTGGCAGATGCAGTTGAAAGGGTTCCCGGCGGCCATCAGGGCCCGCAGCCTGGGGAAGAAGCCGGAGAAGTCCCGAGGGATGGTGTTGATGTTGAGGTTGCTGATGTCCAGCTCCTGGAGGTTGTGAAGGCTGCGGAAGTCCTCGGCCGGCAGCTGGGAGATGTGGGTGTTGCCAGCCAGGCTGAGCTTGGTGAGGCTCCCCAGGCGCCGCAGCACCGCCGGGACGCGCTCCAGCAGGTTGTCGGAGACGTCCAGCTCGTGGAGGTTGTTCTGGGCCTGGAAGAGCTCCTCGTCTAAGCTCGTCAGGCCCAGCCCTGCGATCTTGAGGGACTCTATGTTGACGGCGTGGAAGGCCCCCGGTGCGATGGCAGGGATCTTGTTCCAGCTGATGTCCAGCAGCAGGAGGTTGGGCAGGTTGAGGGGGGGCACGGCCCAGAGCTGGTTGTTCTGCAGCTTCAGCTCCAGCAGGTTCTCCAGCGTGTCGAAGGCAGCAGCATCGATGTGCTGGATCCTGTTCCTCTGCAGGTAGAGCCGCTCCAGCAGCCGCAGCCCGTGGAAGGTCTCGTTGGTGATCTCCTGCAGCTGGTTGGAGGACAGGTCCAAGTTGACCAGCTCCGTCAGGGGCTGGAAGACATTTTTCTGGATGCTGGTGATCTTGTTTTGCGAGAGGTCCAGAAGCTGGAGGGCGGGCAGGCCTGCAAAGCTGTCCTCGCTGAGGGTCGTGATGCCGTTCTCAAAGACGTAGAGCGAGAGGGTGTTGGGGGGCAGCCTGCGGGGCACGGTCTGGCCCCGCCTGGCCGCGCACAGGATGGTCCTGGGGTCGTGGCACTGGCAGCCCGCGGGACACGCCCCGGCCGGCTCCTGGGGCGCCAGGAGCAGCAGAGCGCAGAGGATCAGCCGGATCATGGTGTCAGCTCTGTGGGAGAGAGAAACCCAACTGAGGTTAGGAGCTGGAACCTGCCGGGGGACACCTAGGGTTGTGGGGCACCTCGGAGCTCCCCTGGCACCGCTGCTGGTGTCTCTTCATGCCCAGCCGAGAACCCTCTGGCCCCAGAGGGATTGGGAAAGAGCAGGGAAGTCGCTGCCACTCTCCTGCTTCCTCCATGCTGCCCCAGTCGGGACAGAGCTGGTGAGAATTACAGAACAACCAGGTTGGAAGAGACCCATCAGATCATCCAGTCCAACCATTCCTATCAAACACTAAACCATGTCCCTCAGGACCTCATCCACCCGTCCCTTAAACACCTCCAGGGAAGGGGAATCAACCACCTCCCTGGGCAGCCTATTCCAATGCCCAATGACCCTCTGTGTGAAAAACTTCCTCCTAATCTCCAGCCTAAATCTCTCCTGGTGGAGCTTGAGGCCATTGCTTCTTGTCCTGTCCCCTGTCCCTTGGGAGAACAGCCCAGCTCCCTCCTCTCTACAACCTCCCTTCAGGTAGTTGTAGAGAGCAATGAGGTCTCCTCTCAGCCTCCTCTTCTCCAGGCTAAACAACCCCAGCTCTCTCAGTCGCTCTTCATAGGGCCTGTTCTCCAGCCCCTTCCCCAGCTTCGTTGCTCTTCTCTGGACTCGCTCCAGAGCCTCAACATCCTTCTTGTGCTGAGGGGCCCAGAACTGAACACAGGATTCAAGGAGCAGCCTCACCAGTGCTGAGTACAGAGGGAGAACCACTTCCCTGGCCCTGCTGGTCACACCATTTCTGATCCAAGCCAGGATGCCATTGGCCTTCTTGGCCACCTGGGCACACTGCTGGCTCATGTTCAGTTGGCTGTCGACCAACACCCCCAAGTCCCTCTGTGGGACCTGTGAATGGAGCAGCACGTGGGCTGCCCACCCCAGCTCCCTTCTCTCTGGCCCCAGGATTCAGGGACAAGGTGCCTTTGTGCACCCCAGGCTCTCCCAGGAGACATTTCCCATGGGCTTTGACCTGGACTCTTGATACGGTCTCCGCTGGGGCACCGAGACCCAAGCCTGAGGCAGGGCGAGACCTCTGCCTCCCTGCCTGCAAATCAAACCTGGGGGACGGGGAACAGGGCACCAGGGAGCGTGGAGCCAGGCTGGCCTTCCCGGCACACCCAGCACCGCCTAACCCCGTGCTTGTGCATCCCTGGGTCCCCCCTTCAGGGATGGGGACACCCAGAGGTGCCCTGGATGCAGGCTGTGGGCTCGAAGGAGCCAGTTGTTCTGCTGCACCTTCAGACCAGCTGCATCCCCACAGAGTCCCAGGACTCGTGCTTAGCCCCAAGCTGGCTCCTGTCCCCGAGGGCCACCTATCACCTTGCTGTTCCCCTCCCTGCTGGCACCGCAGGGACCCAGCACAGCACCCTGGGCTGCATCCTCACCCCCCTGGCAAGGGGATGGGATGGAAGGAGGATGCTCTTGGGCTGAGTGAGGCTGTAACCACCCCTGCTCCAGCCCACGTCCTTGCTTTGGAGGCAGCTGGTTCCTCTCTCAACCCCATCTTTCAGCCCTTTTAATGACATTCCTTAATTAGTGCAGGCAAGAGGGGGCCTGGGGCTGGGCTGGGGATCTAATATCTCCGGCCACTTCATCTCAGGGACATGTGAGAGGGGCAAAGGGGGCTCTGCAGGCAAGGAAGGGGCCAATTCTGGAGGCAAGGGGGGCTCTGCCAGCCCTTCCCCTGCTCTGAGTTGTTCGACAGCTCCAGGTTGACCCTCTGGTGTGGCTCGCGAGGGGCCCCTGTCGTGTGTGGGGGGCTGCAGGGTCACTCAGCAGCACGTGCCGCCTGCCCCTGCGCCACGGGTGGCCCTGTCCGGTGCGGGGCCACCACTGGGACTGGATCCACACTGCATCCTATGCCACAGAGGCGCCCGCGCTCGCCCACAGCCGCATGGGGTTAACGTGTCGGCCGGCTCCATCCTGGGTGGGGAGCCCCAGAGGGTGGGGTGCGCCCGCGCTGCTGGGCAGGGTCACCGCAGCCGCCTGAGTCACTTGGCCCGAGTGGCCCTGCCCCGCCGTGACCTGTGCCATCAGCCCCTTCGCTCATCCTGATGCTCCTGGCACCCCGAGCGGCCACCGTCACCATGACTCCTCTCCACTGGTGCCAAAACAGAGCCAAAAAAAAAAAAAGCCTCGTGGAGACCTGCAAAGCGCATTTTAGGGTTACGGGGTCAGCCCTGGCACCCGTCACACCTTACCAGCCCCGGAGGTGGCTCTGGCAGGGCAGGCAGCGTGTGCCAGGCTCGCCCGCAGCACCGCGGTGGTGCCGGGTGGGCAGCACCAACACACAGCCAGGGCTGCGGGAGGATGGCGAGGCCGGGGCTGGTTTTGCAATGCCAGGGTCGAGTTTCGCTGACGTGTCCCGTGCTGCAACCAGCTGCTGACTCTCCAAGTCTCTCTCGCTCTCGTCCCTTTAATTATACTGGCATTTCCTCCCCTCCCTGCCTGCCAGGCTCCCCGCTCCGGGCAGGTTCGGCCGGTCACGGCCTCGGCCGCGCATCCCTGCCTCGCCACCAGCGTCGGGCACGGCCGCTCCACCCGCTCGCCTCCGTCACCTCTGCCTCGGCATCACCCGGCACATGCCAGCATCCCGCTGGCATCCCGCCCACGCGCCACCTCCTCGCCCTGCTGCTGTTTCCAAGCAGCGAGAGGTTAACCCGCTGGGGCTCACACCCCTCAAAAAAAGCAGGGAACGGCCCTCCGCACCCCTAATTCTGGGGAAGGCTGGAAAGGGGGCCCCGCTTCTGCAGGAGGTGTTAGGACCGCCCTGCCAGCGGCCTGCTGCTGCCTTGGCTGGGCTCCCCCACGCCTGCACCGCAGATATTTGCCGAATTATTCACATTTTCCGGCTGCGGGGAGGATCTGGGCTCCGATTCCCCCAGTCCCAACTCAGCCTTTCCTTTCCTTGCCAGGGTGGGAGTACAGTGTCCCCCACTCTCCCTGCCGGCATTTCCCTGGCTCTGGGCATCATAGGCTGCCCAGGGAGGTGGTCGATTCGCCTTCCCTGGAGGTGTTTAAGGGACGGGTGGATGAGGTCTTGAGGGACTTGGTTTAGTGTTTGATAGGAATGGTTGGACTAGAAGATCCGATGGGTCTCTTCCAACCTGGTTGTTCTATGATTCTATCTCCCTGGAGCCCAGGGCAGGGGACACCCCCCTCTTTGCGCCCATCCCGTGTTTTAAGGACAAGTTTGATGCTGTTGTAGGGTGACACGGGCACAGGAGGGGATGGAGGAGCCCACCGGGGGTCCCTGCCCTTCCCCGTCACTCGGGGATGCAGCTGTTGTCCCCGGCACGTCCCTTCCCGCACCGAGGCCCCGCAGCCCAGCGAACAAAGCCCCCGTTGTTGCCAGCAGGCCCGCACCAAGCTGGGCCCCGTCCCTGTCACCGCGGGGAGAGACGCGGGGTCTCGGCCGGCTGCTCCCCTCCCTCACGCCCTCCCCTAACAAACCCACGTCAGCGCGTGCCCCCTCCCGAGAGCCAGGGAGATGCAGGATTAAACCCTTAATCCTCCTCTCCTCCAACCCACCCTGCGCCGCCACAGCTCCCACCGCCTCCCAGGCTCCCTCCCTATTTAATTAAAGTTTCCGCAGCAGCCCTGGAGGAATGCAGGCCCGGTTATTGCATTCCCCAGGGTGCTCGCCGGCCCCTCCATCCCGCTTCTGCCCCTTTGACCCGGGCGCGCTCCTGGGCTCAGGTGCCGGCATGGAGAAAAACCAGCAGAGCCGCTTTACCGCCAGCCAAACCGCCTCCGGAGCAACCCCGACGCCCGCACAAGTTGGGAGGAGGCCGGTGATGCTGCCACGCGTGGCCTCGGTGGCACGGGCGGATTCCTACGGCGTGACGAGGGTGACCGCGCTTGTCCCCGAGTGCTTCCTCTCGCCGCGTCCCGCCGGCAGAGCCAGCCAGGCCGGCAGCGCTTGCGTCAGGGCCACCCGGCAAGGCCACTCGGTCTCGGCGTGGGGCAGGGAAAAATAGTAATTAGTGTCATCCTTGATGGCGGCACTGCCCAGCGCCGTGTGGGCAGCAGCCTAGGCCAGCCGCCCCGCTTCCAGCAGGAGGAGACCTGGGGCACGTCGGCAGGAGTGGGAGGAACTCAAGGTTGGGGCTTCACTTGGGAAGAGGGATTTGGGAGTTCATAGAATCACGGAACCACCAGGTTGGAAGACACCCATCAGATCATCGAGTCCAACCATTCCAATCAATCACTAAACCGTGTCCCTCAGCATCTTGTCCACCTGTCCCTTAAACACCTCCAGGGAAGGTGAATCAACCCCTGTCCCTTAAACATCTCTGCTGGATTGTGCTGGTTCTTGTGGCTCTGCCGGCCCAGGAGGGGATGCTTAGCCCATGGTGGGCCAAAGTCACCCCCAGAGAGGGCGATAGGGTCAGAATCTTGCGTTGGGTGGCGATGACGCGCACAAGGAGGTGGTGGGCATCCCTGCTGGCCGGTGCCCCTTCTGGCACCCGTCCCACTGCACCGGCCTGGGGCTCCTGCTCGGCCCCACAGCCAGGACACCAACCCCAGAGCACAGGCTGCCAAACCCCAGCCCAACCGAGCCCTCTGCCACCAAGGGGGTGGTGGACCCCACTGCCAGCGGCTCCCACGTCTGCTGAGCTCCAAAGGGTGAGCCTTGCTGCCACGTCTGCTGCCACAGGGCAAGCACAGGGCCAGCCCAGGACTGTGTGGGTCCTGCAGCCACCAGGGTACAGCTGGAGGGAGCCAGGCTCCACATCAGCCATGGTGATGGGAGCAGCTCTGGGCCCAGGTGCCCAGGACAGAGCCTGGTGCCGAACGCAGGGCACAAGGACAGTGCCCACCACAGGGCTGGCACCACAGCCTGGAAAAGCCTCATTGCCAGCTGGGGCCGGGGGGGCTGGGGGTCCCAGCACAGGGGGAGAGCGGCTCAACGACCCCTCCCGGGGCTGCAGCAGGAGCTGCCCCCAGTCTCTACAAGGTTATTATCCATAGTGGGGGCTGCAGTGTGAGCTGGCCCCCAGTCTGCTCATAGCAGGGGCTGCACTGGGAGCTGCTCCCCAGTCTGCTCATAGCAGGGGCTGCACTGGGAGCTGCTCCACGGCCTCTGCTCATAGCGGGGGCTGCACTGGGAGCTGCCCCCCAGTCTGCTCATAGCAGGGGCTGCACTGGGAGCTGCTCCACAGCCTCTGCTCATAGCGGGGGCTGCACTGGGAGCTGCCCCCCAGTCTGCTCATAGCAGGGGCTGCACTGGGAGCTGCTCCATGGCCTCTGCTCATAGTGGGGGCTGCACTGGGAGCTGCCCCCAAGTCTGCTCATAGCAGGGGCTGCACTGGGAGCTGCTCCCCGGTCTCTGCTCATAGTGGGGGTTGCACTGGGAGCTGCCCCCCCGGCCTCTGCTCATAGTGGGGACTGCACTGGGAGCTACTCCTCGTTCTTACCCGCAGTGGGGGCTGCAGTGTGAGCTGCCCCCCGGTCTCTGCTCATAGCAGGGGCTGCAATGGGAGCTGCCCCACATTCTCCGCTCATAGCAGGGGCTGCAATAGGAGCTGCCCCCAGTCTCTGCTCATAGCTAGGGCTGCACTGGGAGCTACTCCTGGTTCTTACCCACAGTGGAGGCTGCAATAGGAGCTGCCCCCAGCCTCTGCTCATAGCAGGGACTGCAATAGGAGCTGCCCCAGTCTCTGCTCATAGCAGGGACTGCACTGGGAGCTGCCCCTGGTCTCTGCTCATAGCAGGGACTGCAATAGGAGCTGCCCCCAGTCTCTGCTCATAGCAGGGACTGCACTGGGAGCTGCCCCTGGTCTCTCTCATAGCAGGGGCTGCAATAGGAGCTGTCCCCGGCCTCTGCCCGCACCCCCCCCCCTCCCCGGAGCCCCCACTCACCGCGCGGGGCCCTCAGTCCATGGCGCCGCGGCCTGACGGGCGCTCCCTCCCTCCCTAGTCTGGCGGTGACCAGCGCGGGGAGTTCGGCTTTAAAGCCTCGGGGGCGGGGCCAGCCCGCGCGCTGCGCTGCGATTGGCTTAGCGGGAATAGGGGGCGCGGTCTGTCGGCATGCCGCGCTCCCATTGGCTGCGCTGGGAGAGGGGCGGGGCAAGTGCACGCAGGCCACTCCCCCCGCACCTGGGGCCCGGCGAGGGGCAGGGCCGAAGGGACACACAGGACCCCCAGAGACTTAGAGACCTCAGGGATCCCCCGAAGCACAGGGACCCCCAGGACATCCCGAGCCATAGAGGCACCCGGGACCCCCCAAGACTTAGGGACCCCCTCGAGGCACAAGGACCCCCTAGACAGGCTAGGACCACCAGGAGCCCCCCCGAGACTTAGAGACCCCCATGACCTCCCAAGGCACAGGGGCTCCCAGGACCCCCTGGGACTCCCCAAACCATAAGGAACCACCAAGAATTAGAGACCCCATCACCACCATGGCATAGGGACCCCCCCAGAGCAACTGTGACCCCCAGAGCAACTGTGACCCCCAGCAGCTCCAGGAGCCCCCAGAGCCACAAGGACCCTCATTGCTCTCTACAACTACCTGAACGGAGGTTGTGGAGAGGAGGGAGCTGGGCTCTTCTCCCAAGGGACAGGGGACAGGACGAGAGGGAATGACCTCAAGCTCTGCCAGGGGAGATTTAGGCTGGAGATTAGGAGGAAGTTTTTCATGGAAAGGGTCATTGGGCATTGGAATAGGCTGCCCAGGGAGGGGGTTGATTCCCCTTCCCTGGAGGTGTTTAAGGGACGGGTGGATGAGGTGCTGAGGGACATGGGTTAGTGATTGTTGGGAATGGTTAGACTCGATGATCCAGTGGGTCTTCTCCAACCAAGTGATTCTGTGACCCCCAGGACCCACTGAGACACAGGGGAACAAGGGACCTCCTGGAACCCTCGGAGCCTTAGGGACTCCCGGGACCTCCAGGAGCCTCCAGAGACATAGGGACCTCTGAGACCTAAGGACTTCTGGCCACTCTAGGACCCCTGGAACCCTCCAGCCCTCCTGTCCATGACCTCCAGCGCCACTGGGACTGGGAAGCCTGGGATCTTCGCACTCCTGTTGTGCTCACACATGGGTGTAGGTGCAGGTAGAGAGGAGGGAGCTGGACTCTTCTCCCAAGGGACAGGGGACAGGACAAAAGGGAATGGCCTCAAGCTTCGCCAGGGGAGATTTAGGCTAGAGATTAGGAGGAAGTTTTTCACAGAAAGGGTCACTGGGCATTGGAATAGGCTGCCCAGGGAGGGGATTGATTCACCTTCCCTGGAGGTGTTTAAGGGACGAGTGGATGAGGTGCTGAGGGACTTGGTTTAGTGTTAGATAGGAATGGTTGGACTAGAAGATCCGATGGGTCTCTTCCAACCTGGTTGTTCTATGATTCTATGATTTTCCTCATATCTCCTGCATCTACGGGACCCCCTACACCCCTGGTTGGGCATCTTTGGCATCCCGAGACCACTATATCCTGCGTAACCAGGAACCCGGGCACCCCTGGCATCCGCAGAGCCCCTGCCGCTGTCTGCTAGGGGACAAGGACAATGGGTGGCACTTCCCGGACTACCCCTGCACCCCAGTCACGGCAAAGCTGGGCAAGGACCGCAGGGCAACGCTCCCTATTCATAGAATCATAGAACAACCAGGTTGGAAGGGACCCATCGGATCATCGAGTCCAACCTGTTCAGCACTGCAAGGGTGACAGGGGCACAAGGGACAGCCAGGGGTGCCCTTGTCCCAGCCCTGGCTACCAGCAGTGCTGGTGACGGTGGTGACCGCGAGCAGACAGGGGACCCCAGTGCCAGCCACAGCCGCCTCGACGACGCTGTTTGCCTGCCTCGTGCCAACAGTGCCAGGGCAGGACTGTCCTTCGTGCCGTCCTGCGGCAGCACTGGGACGTCCCGACCATGGGGACCTGTGGCACGGCTTAGTGTCGCCGTATTTCCTCAGAGCCTCACGGTGTAAAACATCAACATGGCAAAGTGCAGCCAAAGAGACGTCAAAATAATAGATTGGCCCTTTGTTCTCTACCTGCAGGTCACCGGCCCCTCCAGTTACCCAACCGCGGGTCCCTCTGGCCAACAAGCACCCCTTGGGCGGTGTCCCCGCCAGTGCCCCAGCCGTGAGCCCCTACGGCCACCGAGCAGCCCTGGGTCACAGGCTGGGACAGAGTGCAGGACAGGAGTAGGGACACGCTCCAGCTGGCACAGCTTGCGGCCACAGGGCACTCCCGGGGCTGGCTGGCTGGCATGGCTGAGGCAGGCGGCGTGCCAGGGTGTGCCACGCACCCCTCCCCAACTGGCTGAGCCAGCCCAGCGAGCCCCGAAACCTTCCCAAGGGGCACCGAGAGGCAATGGAGCGGGATACCCTGCGGCTGGGCCAAGCCGGCACCGTGCAGCCGGGGCTGGAAGCGGCCGGCGGTGCCAGCAGGGCTGCTCGGTGCAAACCGGTCACCCCAGGGTGGGATGACGAGGGATGTGCCATGGGGATCAGCCCCGCTCGCAAAGGGCACCCCCTGGCACCTCCCAGCGCCGGCAGGGACTGATCCTGCACAGGGTTTCGGGGGTGCGCCCATGGGGAAGGAGCAGGATCTGGCCCCACAGCCCTCAGGATGCTGCAGCGATGGGTGCCCCGGGCTCAGCACCATCCTCCTTCTTTTGCAGGGCGACTATCCCGCTGTATGACGCTGACACGGGGCTGCTGGTGCTGGCAGGGAAGGTGAGGTCTGCATGGCTGCAGTGGGTGCAGGAGGATGCAGGGGCTGCAGTGAGGTCCATATGGATGCAGAAGGATGCAGTGGGTGCAGGAGGATGCAGGGGCTGCAGTGAGGTCCATATGGATGCAGAAGGATTCAGTGGGTGTAGGAGGATGCAGGGGCTGCAGTGAGGTCCATATGGATGCAGAAGGATGGGTCTGGAGAACAAGAGGAATGTCAGAGAGAGCTGGGGGTGTTTATCCTGGAGAAGAGGAGGCTGAGGGGAGACCTCATTGCTCTCTACAACTCCCTGAAAGGAGGTTGTGGAGATGGGACAGGACAAGAGGGAATGGCCTCAAGCTCCACCAGGGGAGGTTCGGGCTGGACACTGGGAAAGGATTTTTTCACAGAAAAGGTCATTGGAACAGGCTGCCCAGGGAGGGGTTTAAGAGACAGGTGGACGAGGTGCTGAGAGACATGGTTTGGTGTTTGATGGGAGCGGTTGGACTCGGTGATCCGGTGGGTCTCTTCCAACCTGGTTGTTCTATGATTCTATGATGCAGTGGGTGCAGGAGGATGCTGGGGCTGCAGCGAGGTCCATGTGGATGCAGTGGGTGCAGGAGGATGCAGGGGTGTAGGTACAGGGTGGGTAGGAGGATGCAGGGGTTGCAGCAGTTGCAATGAGGCAAACCTGAAAGGAGGTTGTAGAGAGGAGGGAGCTGGGCTCTTCTCCCAACTGCCAGGGGACAGGACAAGAGGGAATGGTCTCAAGCTCCACCAGGGGAGATTTAGGCTGGAGATTAGGAGGAAGTTTTTCACAGAAAGGGTCATTGGGCATTGGAATAGGCTACCCAGGGAGGTGGTTAATTCCCTTCCCTGGAAATGTTTAAGGGACATGTGGATGAGGTCTTGAGGGACTTGGTTTAGTGTTTGATAGGAATGGTTGGACTCGATGATCCGATGGGTCCCTTCCAACCTGGTTGTTCTATGATTCTATGAGGTCCGTGTGGATGCAGAAGGATGCAGTGGGTGCAGGAGGATGCAGGGGTGTGGGTGCAGGGTGGGTAGGAGGATGCAGGGGTTGCAGCAGTTGCAATGAGGCACATTCAGGGTGCAGGAGGGTGCACATGGGTACAGTGGGGTGTTCCCCACAGTGCAGCTCATGCCCTGTCCCCTCCCTCTCTCTCCCAGGGAGAAAATCTCCTGTACTGCTTTGAGGTGGCCCCCACGCAGCCGGCACTCACACAGGGTAAGCAGGATACATCCCGCCCCGCGCTGCCGGCGCGGCCTGCCCCACACTGCCTGCCCCACGCCTGCTCTGCCTGTCCCCAGTGACCCAGTGCCGGACGGAAGGCAGCACGCGGGGTCTGGCCGCCGTGCCACGCCTGGCCCTGGATGTCATGGCCTGCGAGGTGCTCCGTGTCCTGCAGCTCACCGACACCGCCCTGGTCCCCGTCAGCTACGTGGTGCCACGCAAGGTAAGCAGGGGGGGGCTGCGGATGGCACCGTGTCACGGGGCACTTTGTATCATGGATGATACCTCACTGGGTGGCAAAGGGCACCTAACCCTAACCCCATCCCCAGCATGGGGGGAGCAGGAGACAGGGAAAAACTGGGTGCTGAAACGTGGGGAGGGTGATGAAGCCTGAGTGTGGGTGCCGGAGGCTGAAATCTGAGTGCCAGAGGCTGAAATCTGGGTGTTGATGGAGCTTCGTGAGCAGGAAGGTGAGCGCCAGGTGTTGAGATCTGGGTGCTGGCAGCGGGTAATAGAGGCTGGGGGGGTGCTGGGTGCTGGAGCCTCAAATCTAGGTGCTAATGGTAGTTACTGGAGGCTGGAGGGAGAGTGCTGGAAGCTGGAATCATGGAATCATAGAATCACCAGGTTGGAAGAGACCCCCTGGATCATCGAGTCCAACCATTCCTATCAAACACTAAACCATGTCCCTCAGGACCTCATCCACCCGTCCCTTACACCCCTCCAGGGAAGGGGAATCAACCACCTCCCTGGGCAGCCTGTTCCAGTGCCCAATGACCCTTTCTGTGAAAAACTTCCTCCTAATGTCCATCCTGACCCTCCCCTGGCAGAGCTTGAGGCCATTCCCTCTTGTCCTGTCCCCTGTCACTTAGGAGAAGAGCCCAGCTCCCTCCTCTCCACAACCTCCTTTCAGGTAGTTGTAAAGAGCGATGAGGTCTCCTCTCAGCCTCCTCTTCTCCAGGCTCAGGAGGGTGAGGGCTGTCTGCTTGAGGCTGAAATTTGAGCACTGTCAGGGGTAGCAGAGGCTAGAAGGTAGGGGTTGGGTGCAGGAGGCTGGAATTTGAGCGCTGGCTGCTGCTGCTGGGTAGTGGAGACTGGGTTTACTGGGTGCCAAGTTTGGGGAGCCAGCTGCTGGGTGCAAACCGCTGGGTGCTGGAGAGTGGATCCCGAAAGCTGGATGCTGCCTGCTGGGTGCCAGTTCCTGAGTGCTGGGTGCTTCAATTGGCTTAGAGCATCTGAAGCTGGGGTGCTGGGTAGCAGAGTCATAGAATCATAGAATAACCAGGTTGGAAGGGACCCATCGGATCATTGAGTCCAACCATTCCTATCAAACACTAAACCATGTCCTTCAGGACCTCATCCACCCGTCCCTTAAACACCTCCAGGGAAGGTGAATCAACCACCTCCTTGGGCAGCCTATTCCAATGCCCAATGACCCTCTGTGTGAAAAACTTCCTCCTAATGTCCAGCTTAAATCTCCCCTGGTGGAGCTTGAGGCCATTCCCTCTTGTCCTGTTGAGTTCCCTCCTCTCTACAACCTCCTTTCAGGTAGTTGTAGAGAGTAATGAGGTCTCCCCTCGGCCTCTTCTTCTCCAGGATAAACACCCCCAGCTCTCTCAGCCGCTTCTCATAGGGCCTGTTCTCCAGCCCCTTCCCCAGCTTCGTTGCTCTTCTCTGGACTCACTCCAGAGCCTCAACATCCTTCTTGTGCTGAGGGGCCCAGAACTGAACACAGGATTCAAGGAGCAGTCTCACCAGTGCTGAGTACAGAGGGAGAATCACCTCCCTGGCCCTGCTGGTCACACCATTTCTGATCCAAGCCAAGATGCCATTGGCCTTCTTGGCCACCTGGGCACACTGCTGGCTCATCAGATCCTGAATTCCGGGTGCTGAAACGTCCTGGCTGCGGGGGAAGGGGTGCTGGGTGCTGCGAGGGGAGATGTAGGGAGACGGGCGCTGTCGGAAACCGTCTGCACTCAGGGTTGTGTGGGACAGCCCAGCACTGGGCAGGATCATAGAATCATAGAATCACCAGGTTGGAAAGGACCCACTGGATCATCAAGTCCAACCATTCCCATCAAATGGGAATGTCTGACAGCTCCAGACTCCAGCTTTGGCTCTCAGGGTCAGGGCTCCACGGCCAGAGTGCCAGGGGGTGCAGCAGGCAGCAGGACTCGGGGTGCAGGGTTCTGAGAACACTCACCTCGCTCTGTCCACTCTTCCACAGTCTGTCCAAGATTTCCATGAGGATCTATTCCCCGACTGCGCTGGGATGCTGCCAGCCGCCGGCGCCCAGGCCTGGTGGGCAGGGGACAACAAACAGGTCAGTGTCACCTGGTGGGGGTGTCCCTGCCGGTGGCATCGCTGGGGCTGCCACCACCCCTTGCTCACTGCTCTGCCCACTGGCAGGTGGGGAGGGTGAGCCTGCACCCCGCACGGAGACCCACAGAGACCTTCAGCTCCCCAGTCATCGCCTGCACCGACACATCGCCAGCTGCTGACACCAGCCTTGGTGACACCGACCGGAGTGTGAGCATGGGGCGCTGGGGGTACTGAGGCGTCAGGGGGTCCCCACTTCCCTCATCTTGCAGGGAACGGGGAGGGCTGGGACATCACCCCCCCTGCCCACCCATCCTCTCTGCTACAGGAGGGCAGTGGTTACTCCTCACCGTCCTCACTGGCCTCGCCAGGCAGTACCACCACCTCGCTCTCAGCCAGCACCGGCCCTTCCAGCGGCTTCGCCAGCAGCCCCAGCCAGAAGTCGCTGCAGAGCATTTTGGGTGAGGGGGCAGTGGGGCCGGCTGGGTGTCCCCCAGCTGGGGCGATGCCAGGGGGAACACGAGGCGCTCACCCTTGTCCCCTGCCTGCACCAGGGCCCAGCTCGCGGTTCCGGCACACGCAGGGCAGGGTGCTGCACCGCGACACCCACCTCACCAACCTGCGGGGGCTCAGCCTCACCACGCCGGGCGAGAGCGACGGCTTCTGTGCCAACCACCAGCGCGTCGCCCTCCCCCTGCTCTCAGCCGGTGGCCAGATCGCCATCCTCGAGGTAAACCTAGCACAGTAGCCAGCGCGGCACCGACAGGCACGACGCAGGTGACCACCCCGGCTCTTTCCCGCAGCTCTCCAAGCCCGGCCGTCTCCCCGACGCAGCCGTGCCCACCATCCAGAATGGGGCGGCAGTGGCTGACCTCGCCTGGGACCCCTTCGAGCCGCGGCGTCTCGCTGTTGGTACGTGAGCCACCCCCGCAGGGCTGTTCCCTGGCAGCAGCCATGCCAGGTCACTGGCTTAACCGCTACCTTTTGGTGGCACAGCGGGTGAAGACGCCAAGATCCGGCTGTGGCGAATCCCTGAGGGAGGCCTGCGGGAGACGCTGCAAGAGCCCGAAGCCATCTTGCGAGGTGGGGAGGCACAGCAAGCGCCACACGTTGGGGACAAGCCAGCGTGATGGTGGCTGCATCCCAGTGCAAGTGGGGACAACCGCGCACTGCAAAACCTCACCAGGTCACACGGAGAAGATTTACTCCATCCGCTTCCACCCCGTGGCATCCGATCTTTTGGTTTCCTCCTCCTACGACATGACAGTGCGGATCTGGGAGCTGAGTGCCGGACGGGAAGCCTTGTGCCTGCAGGGACACACCGATCAGGTAAGGGATGACACAACTGGGGACACTCGAGGAGCGTGCTTGGCCAGGCCACAAACATCCCTGTCCCCAGATCTTCAGCCTGGCCTGGAGTCCTGATGGGAAGAAGCTGGCCACGGTGAGCAAGGACGGTCGGCTACGACTCTACGATCCCCGGCACAGTCCTCAGCCTCAACAGGTAGAAGCACAGCAGTGGAGGGGGATGGGAGAGTGGGGGTCCTGCCCACACCCCCAGGTCTCTCCAAGCTGGCTAAGTAACCTTCATCCCATGCAGGAGGGTCCGGGTCCCGAGGGCAGCCGTGGAGCACGTCTGGTTTGGGTTTGCGGCGGTGACTACCTCCTGGTGTCCGGCTTTGATAGGTAAAGAGAGGGACAGGCGCTGGGGCACAGGTCCCCAAGGGACACTGTGCTCCCCACATTGTGCAATACTGCACCCATGAAACTGCATGCCCTTTGGTCCTAGACGTGCACTTGTGCCGTGCAAAAATAGCTTCCCCTCTCAACACCATCCAGTCCACATGGTCTATATCTCAAGTATTCAGTTAGCATTGCAGCATCGTATAGTGTTTGATAGGAATGGTTGGACTCCATGATCCAATGGGTCTCTTCCAACCTGGTTGTTCTATGATTCTGTGATTCTCTAAGGCTTGGACCCAGCACCCATGTCCGCACTCGGGTGGCTCCGTGGAAGCTTGGCAGTGCCCAAGCTTGTTCTATGGTTCTGTGATTCTATGATTGTCACCTCCCCACAGCCACAGCGAGAGGAGGATCCTCCTGTACCGGGCGCAGGCTCTGTCCGAGGGACCCTTGTCCGTTGTTGGCCTTGGCACAGCCCCTTCCACTCTCCTGCCCTTCTATGATGAGGATACCAGCGTTGTCTTCCTCACTGGCAAGGTGAGGATTTCCCCCCCCTATATAAATTAGGTGAGCTCGCTGCCTACAGCACCTCAACTGTGTGGAGGGACCCTCCATGCACCCCCTGCCAGATCCCACCTAATGTGCTCTATCGTGAAGCACATTCAAGAGATATGGGTGATCAGACCCTGTCAAGGGAAGGCAGGTCCTGCCAAACTAACCTGATCACCTTCTGTGGCAAAGTGACCCACCTACTGGTCGAGGGAAAGGCTGTAGTTGTATCTTCTTGGACTTCAGTAAAGCCTTTGACACAGTTTCTCACAGCATTCTGCTACGGAAACTGTCACCTCTGGGCTGGACACACTCCTGGGTGGAAAACTGGTTGGCTGGAGGGCCCAGAGAGTGGTGGGAAATGGTGTTAAATCCAGCTGGAGGCCAGTGACAAGTGGTGTCCCCAGGGCTCAGTGCTGGGTCCAGCCCGTTCGATGTCTTCATCAATCACCTGGATGAAGGCATCGACTGCACTCTTAGCAAGTTTGCTGGGTTGAAGCTGGATCTGCTGGAGGGTCGGGAGGCTCCAAAGGGATCTGAATAGGCTGGACCACTGGGCAGGAGGTTTAACAAGGCCAAATGGTGGGTCCTGCACTTTGGGCACAACAACCCTGAGCAGCTACAGACTAGGAGAAGTCTGTCTAGAAAACTGCCTGGAGGAGAAGGACCTGGTTGACAATGACTGAACGTGAGCCAGCAGTGGCCCAGGTGACCAAGAAGGCCAATGGCATCTTGGCTTGGATCAGAAATGGTGTGACCAGCAGGGCCAGGGAGGTTATTCTCCCTCCGTACTCAGCACTGGTGAGACTGCTCCTCAAATCCTATGTTAGTTCTGGGCCTCTCACCACAAGAAGGATGTTGAGGCTCTGGAGCGAGTCCAGAGAAGAGCAACGAAGCTGGTGAAGAGGCTGGAGAACAGGCCCTATGAGGAGCGTCTGAGAGAGCTGGGGGTGTTTATCCTGGAGAAGAGGAGGTTGAGAGGAGCCCTCATTGCTCTCTACAACTCCCTGAGCGGAGGTTGTGGAGAGGAGGGAGCTGGGCTCTTCTCCCAAGTGACAGGGGACAGGACAAGAGGGAATGGCCTCAAGCTCCGCCAGGGGAGGGTCAGGCTGGATATTAGGAAAAGATTTTTCACAGAAAGGGTCATTGGGCACTGGCGGAGGCTGCCCAGGGAGGGGGTTGATGCGCCTTCCCTGGAGGTGTTTAAGAAATGGGTAGACGAAGTGCTGAGGGACATGGGTTAGTGATTGATGGGAATGGTTGGACTTGATGATCCAGTGGGTCTCTTCCAACCTGGTGATTCTATGATTCATCTCACTGCATCCCCAGGGTGACACCAGAGTCTTCCTCTACGAGGTGACGCCCGAGCCCCCCTATTTCCTCGAGTGCAACAGCTTCACTTCCAACGAACCCCACAAGGTAAAAGGGGGGTCCTGCCTCTCCCCACACCCCCAGCCTGTGCTGCCAGACCCCCTCATGCCTCCATCCCATCAGGGCTTCGTCTTCCTGCCCAAAACGTCTTGCGAGGTGCGGGAGGTGGAGTTCTCCCGGGCACTGCGCCTCGGGCAGAGCTCCCTGGAGCCGGTGGCTTTCTGCGTGCCGCGCGTCAAGGTAGAGCATGGGGCGCTCGCCGCTCTTGATTAGGGGAGGACTCGGGGTTGGGGACCCCCCTCAGCACCCCTCGTCCTTGCAGAAAGAGTATTTCCAAGACGATATCTTCCCACCGACCCGGGTTTGGTGGGAGCCAGCCCTCTCTGGCACAGCCTGGCTGGCGGGTGAGGACGGGCAGCAGCGCTATTCCAGCCTGCGGCCAGCGGACATGAAGCCAGGTGGGTGACAAGGGACAAGGTGAGCGCCCCGAGCCCACGGGGGTGGGTGTGGGGGTGACTGGTGTCAAGCCATGGGGCAAAACCCACCTGTGACGCTGCCCTCGCAGTGAGCGAGGCGCCCAAGGAGGCTCCGGCGCGCAAGTTTGTCCCTGCGTCTGTGTACCTGGAGGAGAAGTCTGAGGAGCAGAAGAAGGAGGAGGTGTGTTTTGGGGACTCCCTGCGAGGGGACGTGGGCTGGGGGCGATGGGCACAGCCCCACCGCTCGGCCCTGCCGCCCCACAGCTCCTCACGGCCATGGTGGCCCGGCTGGGCAACCGGGACGACCCGCTGCCCCAGGACTCCTTCGAGGGGGTGGACGAGGACGAGTGGGTAGGTAACGGGGGGGACGGGACCTTGGGGAGGGGAACGGGGGAAGATGGGACCCCAGGGAGGGCAACAGGAGCCTGGAGAACGGAACGGGATGCTGGGGAGGTGATGGGGGATAACGAGACCCCAGGGAGGGGATTGGGACCCCAGGGAAGGGAATGGGACTCCAGGGAAGGGAATGGGATCCTGGAGAGGTAACGGGGGGTATGGGACCCTAGGAAGGGGAATGGGAGCCTGGAGAAGGGAACGGGATTCTGGGGAGATGATGGGGGGTAACAAGACCCCAGGGAGGGGAATGGGAACCCAGGGAAGGGAATGGGACTCCAGGGAAGGGAATGGGATCCTGGGGAGGTAACAAAGAGGGAATGGGAACCCAGGGAGGGGAATGGGACCCCAGGGGAGGGAATGGGATCCTGGAGAGGTAACAGGGAGGGTATAGGACCCTAGGAAGGGGAATGGGAGCCTGGAGAGGGGAATGGGATTCTGGGGAGGTGATAGTGGGTAACAAGACCCCAGGGAGGGGAATGGAAACCCAGGGAAGGGAATGAGATCCTGGGGAGGTAACAGAAGGGGAATGGGAAACCGGGGAGGGGAATGGGAACCTGGAGAGGGGAATGGGATTCTGGGGAGGTGATAGTGGGTAACAAGACCCCAGGGAGGGGAATGGGAACCCAGGGAGGTAAAATGGAAAAATGGGAGCCCAGGGAGGGGAATGGGATCCTAGGGAGGTAACAGGGTGGGTATAGAACCCCAGGAAGGGTAACGGGGTCCTGGATAGGGGAACAGGATTCTGGGGAGGTGGGGAGGGGTAACCAGACCCCAGGGAGGGAAACGGGACCCCAGGGAGGTAACAGGGGGGAACAAGACCCCAGGTAGGGGAGTGGGACCCCAGGGAGGTAAATTGGGGGAAGTGGGACCCTAGGGAGGGGAATGGGATTCTGGGGTGATAAGAGGGTGGAGGGGGAGAATGGGACCCCTGTGAGGGGAACAGGGTGAAATGCGACCTCAGGGAGGGGAACAGGAGCCCAGAGAGGGGAATGGGGTTCTGGGGAGGTGATGGGGGATAACAAGAGCCCAGGGAAGGGAGTGGCACCACAAGAAGGTAAAGGGGGGGAAATGGGACCCCAGGGAGGAGAATGGGACCCTGGGGAGATAATGGGGAAGAATGGGACCCCAGGGAGGGGAATGGGACCCTGGGGACATAATGGGGGAGAGGGGGGGACTGGACTCCTGGAAGGGGAACTAGACTCCTAAAAGGGGGAAAATGGGACCTGAGGGAGGGGAAAAGGACCCTCTGGAAGTACTGGGGAGGAGAACGGGACCCTGGGGAGGGGAACAGGACCCCAGGGAGGTAACAGGAGGAGAATGGGACCCTAGGGAGGCAAAGGGGGGGAATGAGACCCTGAGGAGGTAAATGGGGAGGGAATGGGATCCCGGGGAGGGGAATAAGACCTTGGGGAGGTAACGGGGGAAAAGGGGAGCCTGGGGAGGAGAAGAGGACCCCAGGGAGGTAATGGGGGGACTGGACCCCAGGGAGGAGAATGGGACCCCAGGGGAGGGAATGGGATCCTGGGGAGTTAAAGGGGGAGAATGGGCCCCTGGGGAGGTAACAGGGAGAAAATGGGAGGGGAACAGGACCCAGGGAGGTAACGGGGTGACTGGACCCCATTTAGGGGAATGGGACCCCAGGGAGGGGTATGGGGTGGAATGGGACCCCAAGGGAAGGAATGGGATTGGGGGGTCCCGGTGTCCCCTCAGCCATCTGAGTCTCCCACAGGACTGAGCCGGATCCTGAGAGCCTCATCAGGGACCCTGCAGCCGTCGGGGAGCACCGGGGGGTCTGCAGGGAGGGGGTCTGCAGGGAGGGGGCCCCGTGGCCAACGCGGGCAGGACCCGCAAATAAATCCCTGCACCCACAGAGCCTGCGAGACTTGGGGGGCAACGGGGAATGGGGGGAATAAGACTTTGTGGGGAATGGAGAGGGAGGAATGGGGGGAGCAGAGGGCCTGGGGGGGACATGGGGTGGGGGCACCTGGGACTGGGTGTATACGGAGGGGGCACACGGGGTTGGAGGGAGGTTGGGGGGGGACACAGGGTGGGGAGGACACAGGGCTGGGGGGCATGGAGGGAATGGGGGGTCACACAGGAATGGGGGGGGTGGGGGTTGGCAGGGGAAATGAGGGCGCTGGGGGCAGAGAGTAGGGGGGCAGCTGGGACTGAGGGGTCATACAGACTTGCGGGGGGCACATGAGACTGGGAGAAGTCTGACTGGAAAACTGCTAGGAGGAGAGGGACCTGCGGGTGTTGGTCGACAGCGACTGAACATGAGCCAGCAGTGTGCCCAGGTGGCCAAGAAGGCCAATGGCATCTTGGCTTATATCAGAAATGGTGTGACCAGCAGGGCCAGGGAGGTGATTCTCCCTCTGGACTCAGCACTGGTGAGACCACTCCTCGAATCCTGTGTTCAGTTGTGGGCCCCTCACCACAAGAAGGATGTTGAGGCTCTGGAGCAAGTCCAGAGAAGAGCAACGAAGCTGGTGAAGGGGCTGGAGAACAGGCCCTATGAGGAGCGTCTGAGAGACCTGGGGGTGTTTATCCTGGAGAAGAGGAGGTTGAGAGGAGACCTCATTACTCTCTGCAACTACCTGAGAGGAGGTTGTGGAGAGGAGGGAGCTGGGCTCTTCTCCCAAGGGACAGGGGACAGGACGAGAGGGAATGGCCTCAAGCTCCACCAGGGGAGATTTAGGCTGGACATTAGGAGGAAGTTCTTCACACAGAGGGTCATTGGAATAGGCTGCCCAGGGAGGGGGTTGATTCCCCTTCCCTGGAGGTGTTTAAGACACAGGTAGATGAGGTCCTGAGGGACATGGGTTAGTGTTTGATAGGAATGGTTGGACTCAATGATCTGATGGGTCTCTTCCAACCTGGTTGTTCTATGATTCTATGATTCTATGAGGATGTGGAGTTACCTGGGGATGGCAGAGGAACCAGGGGTGTACACAGAGTGGGGGGGACATAGGATGGGGGACACGGGAATGGGGGGTGACAGGGGAATGAAGGAACTGGACTAAGGGGTGGGGGAGGACACACAGGGATGTGGGGCATGGAGAGGACACAGGGGGGATGGGGGGGGGGGTGCACAGAGTTGGGGGGCACCCGGGGATGGAGGAAGGGGCCACAGAATTAGGGGGACAGAGAGTCTGGGGGCACTAGGGGGTGAAGGGCACACAGTGGGGGGACAAGGGGCTGGGTGGGTCACATAGAGTGTGGGGGCACTGGGAGATGGGGAGGGGGGGGTCACAGAGTGGGGGTGGGGGGCACACTGGGGGGTGAGACGGGACACAGGGCTGGGGGGGGTTCACAGGGTGGGGGGGGGACACACGGGGTTAGGGGAGGCTCTCAGAGTTGGGAGGGGGCACCGAGAGCTGGGGGGGCACCGGGGTGTGAAAGGCACACGGAATGGAGAAGGGAGCAGAGCATGGGGGGAGCACGTGGATGGGGAGGTCACAAAGAGAGCGGGGGGGGGGGACACACCAGTATGGGGGGCGAGTCACGTGGGGGAGATAGGGGGACAGG
>JAUMJK010002310.1:0-53066 GCA_033558105.1 Coccyzus lansbergi | reverse complement strand
GCTCCCGGCGCGCGCTCCCCCGCCCTCCCCGCCAGCGCGCGCGCGCGCTCCCGCGCTCCCAATCCAACCGCCACTAATGGAAGGTGGGGGGGGGGGGGCGGGGAGGGAAGGGAAGGGAAATGTCACCCGGGCCGGCGGGGAGAGAAGGTGGCGCGATAGGGATGGGTGCGGGACGCAGTTCACAGATCCTCCGCCGACTTGTCAAGGTAAAGGCGCCTGGGGACAACGCGTCAAGGGCGGGGGGGCGCACACACACAGAGGGGTTGGGGAAGGTAAGGAAGCGACCGGCTGCGGTGGGGGGTGGGGGGTGGTGATGCGCGCCACGGGGACCTGAGCGAAGTACGAACAGCGCCTTCTCCCCCCCCCCCCCCCTCCCCACAACCCCACTGTGTCGCCGCCGCTGACGACCCCCGCGGCTCCCGCAGCGCTTAGGTTGCCGTCGCCTCCCCTTATCCATTCAAGGTCTCTGGGCGCTCCCCTCTCTCATTCGCGGTGTCGGGGCGCTCGGCGCTCACCATCCTCCCCCCCCCCTATCCATTCGGAGCGCTCGGCGCGCACCCCTCCTTTATCCCCCCCCCCACCCCTCCCGCCTTGCTCTGTTCGGAGCGCTCGGCGCGCGCTTGCTTCCCCCCCCCCCCCCCCCCCCCCTTCATCCATCCATCTATCCATCCATCTATTCGCGGGCTCGGCGCTCGCCTACCCCCCCCCCCCCCCCCCCCCCCAGTGTGCTTCATTCTCCCGCGCGCGCCCCGCCGCACCGGCTCCGCGGCGGCACCGGCACCAGCTTCCCCCCAACCCCCCCCACCCCCCACAACACACACACCAACCCCCCTCAGACACGCACAGACGCGCAACCCGGTGCGGGCGCGTCGCGGGGGGGGGACAAGCCGGCGGGGGCCGCCCCGCACCGCCGGGCGTTTGAAAATAAATATGTTGCGCGAGGGACCCGGTGGGAGCGAGGCCGGGGGGGCGGGCAGAGCGGGAACTTTCATTTTCACGCCCCGTCGGGTGCGGGACCCAATCCCGCCGGTACCTGCTGGCGCTCCCGCCCTCTCCCCGCGGGACCGGCAGCGCCGCAAAGCCTCTCATCCCCCAACCTCCCGGCGGAGCCCGCTGCCCACCGAGCCCCCGACACCCGCCCCGGGGCTCGGCGGGGCCCGCAGCTGCGCGCCGCCCGCCCGCCGGCCGGGACAAGTGGGGAGCCGAGAGGTAACTTCTTGCTCTCTTTCTCCCTTTCTTTCTTTTCTTTTTCTTTTTTTTTTAACCAACTGACGCGGTGGAAAAGCAGCGAGCGCGCTGAGGGCTGGAGGAGCTCGGACCGTCCCGGCCACGAGACCTGCAGAGCTGCCCCGAAAATATGGAATTCTGGAGCTCCTCAGCGAAAAAAGCGCTGCAGGGAGACATGTAAGTAAGCACAGAGCCAGCTCTGAGCGTTGGTGTTGCTGCATCTGCCTCGCATTTCAACTTCTGTATCGCTACAGCAACTTAATTCCTTGTTTTTCAGTGCTCCTCACTATTTTTTAGGATTTTTAAAGGATTTTTTAGGATTTTTAAAGGATTTTTTAGGATTTTTTTTAAATTTTGGGGTAATTTTGGGGGGATTGTTTTGATTTTTTAGGGTTTCTTTAAGGATTTTTTTTTAAGGATTTGGGGGAGCTTTTTAGTTTTTTTTTTTTTAAAGATTTTTTTCGAAGTATTTTGTGTGCAATTTTTGTAGGATTTTTTTTTAGGATTTTTAAAGGGGGTTTTGTAATTTTTTTTAAAGATTTTTTCAGGATTTTTTTTGGGATTTTTTTAAGGATTTTTTTTTCTTATTTTTAAAAAAGATTTTAGGGAATTTTTTAAAGGATTTATTTAGGATTTTTTGGGGATTTTTTTTTGGATTTTTTTGGGATTTTTTTAAAGGATTTTTTTTGAGATTTTTTAAAGGATTTTTTTTTAATTTTTAAAGGATATTTTTTGGGAATTTTTAAAGGATTTTTTTTGGATTTTTTTAAAGGGTGTTTTTGGGATTTTTTTAAAGGATTTTTGGGGGTACTTTTAAAGGACTTTTTTTTGGATTTTTTTTCCAGATATTTTTAGAAAGTTCTCAGTGAAAATTAGCGAGATGGGAAAAACTTAAGTTCATAACACCTTTCTATTAAAAAGGAGAAAATGCGAATTATTCACAGCATATTGATATTTTTTGCTCTTATTTTTTCAAATTACCATGGGTGAAATTTTCAAAAAGTGTGCGTTTCAGCTGGGGAGAATGACAGGAAACGCCTTCTAATTTTTTTTTTCTGAAGTTTGTGTGTCTGTGAAAAGAGAACTTTGCAGTGGAAATAGCAATAAAAAGAGTAAAGAAAAATATACAGTTAAGGTGTTGCTGATACCACTTCTCTGTATTTAAATTATGTATAGTTCTGCGCTAAAATAATGCCAGTTATTATTTTTCACCCACTTTTCACCCACGATATAAGATACAGAAGACACTGTGCCAGTCTGTTTAATAGGATATGGTGTCCTCTTAAATGAATCACACTGCTGTCCTTTCAAATGTCATTCCTAAGGTTTCATTAAGATTTTTAACGAAAGTGAAATTTTCACATCCTCTCGGAGTTAATACTTGCTTTCAGATTCCATGCTTAATGTGCACAGGCCCCAATCCTTTATGGGCAAAAATGTGTATTATGATGTGTAGGCGCACTGAGTAGTTCTCCTAATTATTATGCTCTTGTATTTCTGACTTAAGGAGCTAAGAGTGATGTTACACAAGCATTATTCTCAGTATTACTCAGGACTGCCCAAAACGTAAACCGAATGTAACAGTCTTGATTTACATCTCCTGTTTGTATCTCTGGGACTCAAGTGAAATAACATGCAATTATAATAATGTAAGGATCAGAACGGGTAAATATTTAACCGAGTAGCAGATGAAGTGAGAAAGGAGATTGCTGTAGTCTAAAAATCTATGTAATATGAGGTGGGTATTGCATTCTCTGGCTGCAGCATCTGGGAGAGGATCATCAGTTTGTTTCCTCAGTGACTAGTGGAGCCAAAAAGTCACAGCAGGAACACAGCTGAGGGCAGAAGGGAGAGGAAAGGGATTTTGAGCTTCACCAAAAGTGATGTCAATTTTTTAGATTGAATTTTCCTTCCAGACAACTTGGGCTGATCAAAATGGCGAAAGCCTTATCTGCTGTGGTAGCAAATACCAGGTTAAATGGCAGTTTCTGCAATGGACTTCTGTCCTCAGACAGTTCTCATTACAGCGGTACTTGAACTCCTTCTGGTAGTGACTGTCGTGTTACAGATTCTTCTCCTCCAAGTGTGTCGTCATATTGTCAGAGAATCTCCTCATACTGTAACAAGTGGCATGATCAGCATTTGTCACACCGTCTGTGCTTCTTGCCAGTGGTTGGAGCATGTCTGGTTGAATGCTTATGGTTTATTTTAGCTGTCTTTTCTTCCATAAAGGTGTTATATATTTATGTTAGTGCGGCAAGGTCAAAGTAGTGTGTTTTGTTTGTCAGACAAAACACGGTTAGGTTTCTGATTGCCCTCAGCTTCTAGGCACATTCATTCCACTGAATTGCCCCAGCCTCGAGAAAGTTCTGTCCCTAGAAACGACAGCTTTCTCTTTCCAGTTGCCCAAGTTCTCTTATGTCAGAAGAGGGAAACTGTTGACAACTGGGTTCGGTCCAGAGATCTGTTAGGTGCTTCTTTAGGAATCCTGGATTTAGGCCCTGGAAGGTCTTGAGACCCTGAATTTGCAATTTAAAACTCTAGAGAGAATCAATATAGAGTTGAAGAGAGGGACTTGTAATAACCCACAATGCTGAGTTGACATCCTCCCAGATTCTCATACTTGGAGTTTCCTACATGCAGCAGGCTGTGTTCTTGGGGATACTGGATCGCCTGGGTCTGGTTGAGAGGTAGCAACACCAAAGCAAGTAACTTACTGCCAAAACAGCACAGAAGCTTACAGCTCATCAAGGATGATTAGAAAGCTGGAGGCTGTCTTCTGACTCAGGCAAACATTACTTTACAAATTACCTTGCTATGTGTTTTTAAGATTTATTTTACAACCATGAGGATTAGAGGAATTTGTTGTAATGAAAACTGGCATTGTGTCATTGCCGTCTAACTCTTTAGTTAGATTCTTTGGCTTGCCTGGGTTACTTGCACATTACTCTATTACCTACATCTGATCCAGTTCCTAGGTAAGTTAAACCAACTGTGGGCCACCAGGATACACCTGTGTGTAGTAATTATAACAATATTTTCAGAATTTGCATACGGACATATTATTTTGATATTCTGTGCTTGTGTGGCATACAGACGTACAGCCAGTAGGAATTATATTTTTTTCTGTATTTATTTTTTTAATTTGAGCCCTACCTTGCCCCTGATGCTTGTCCAGCCTTCGAGGTCTCTGTAAAAGATTGATCTAAGCCTCACCGCAGACCTCTTCTGTAAATTTGATATCAGTTGAAGTTTAAAGTTTCAGTTTAATAGCCTAGTAACTGCAGTTGAACATCCTCTTTCATGTATGAGTTTTACACTTCCTTCAGCCACTCAGTCTCTGATTTACCCTGACAAATACGGGATTTGGAGTTCAGCACTTCTGCAGTTTCAGTCTGTTAGTAGTGACAGAGGTTGTAATCTAGAAGGGACTTAAGCGTACAGTATTTACCATTGTACAGTGAAAAAAGAGTTCTGAATTTGCCAGTATAGAGCTCATCTAGGGATGTTTCTGTAGGCACTGCAGGAAGTATGTGCTGGCTTAGCACTTGCATTTGCTTTATTAGATTTCTTATAAAATTCCAGGTTTAAAAAAAAAGGTGTGGTTTTTTTTGTTTTTTTTTTTTTTTGCTGTAGGCTACTTCCTGATTTTTGAGTCGAAAACTTTCAGTTTAATTTGTTTGAAAACTTTTAAATGCTCAGCGTAACACAGAGGCTAGTGGTGTAGTCAAAAAGCTGGATTTACTGTATTTCATTCGGATCTTACAATATTGACTCTAAAGTAGCTATAGGTCTGACTCATAGTAATGAACGTATCCCCAAGGATTCAAGAAGAACTTGGGTTCTGTGGTAAGATCTTGCTAAAATGGCCTAACTGTAACTTCTATATATTTTGCTATTTTGATAGATTTAATGGTTGTAAAAAGTGCTGGTTTGGTTTCTGTGAAAACTGAAGCCTGTTTTTTATTCATGGATTAATTACAGCAAACCAGTTGCCAAGTGGTCCTCCCCACAGCACCCATGAACTTCCACCTCAAACTGAAGAGAACTCATCAAATGGTGAGAAAATAGCTTGGTGGTTGTGACTGTTAAGTTATTGAGGGGATGCTCTATTATGTTTTAATTCCTTGCATTGATTCTGTTATTTAATAAGCATTGAAGTTAGATTTTTGCGGGGTAATTGCTGGGGCTGTAACCTAATTTCTCCCCCTCCCCCAGTATTTCAGCTGTTAATTTCTCAAGCTTTTCTATCTTCTTAGCTGTCCTTGACTTTTCAAAAGTAATTGTTATTGATACCCTAAATTCATTAGCTAATTTCTTCATTACTTGCTTTAGCCTTAGTCCTGTGCATGTGCTTAACTCTGTTCACATGAGTAGTTTCATCAGTAGCGCTACTGAGAGTGAAGTTCAGATATGTGGAATCGTTTGAAAGACTGAAGCATAAATTTTGCAGATATGTATGCCTGCGCTGAAATGAAATGCTACTGAAACAAGTGCAGGAGTGTGGGATCTGGAAATGCTTTAGCTAGTACTAATTTGTTTGCTTTTATGCTGTTCATTTTATTTCTTCTAAGACAGCTTGATGTAAGTTGTTAATTTGCTTCTCTAGTTTCTCAATTTCTGGGAAATTTTGAAATCCGAGCTTCAAAACATTTATAGAATTTTAGTAATGCTCATAATTCTCTTGAGAAGAACAAAACATTCTTTTATTTAACCATTTTATGAAAAAGTGACTGAATCTATAGAGGAACTAATTCTGTCTCTAATTCACAGCCTTAATCAGATCTTTACTCTTACTCTAGCAACCTGCCTTCATTAAGTAATGCTTCTTACGTGTACAGATTTATGAAGCTTACCTCTTAAAAACAGGGAGTTTCCTTTTCTACCGCTATAGATAAGGGAAGGCATATTGGTAGTGAGAGCATATGCGTATAAGAATATAGTTGTTGAGTGTTGATATTGTCTTCCTGGTCACTTAGATAGGAGACAGCTTAAAATAATGGTGCACGGAATGATCCATGGTTCAGGAGACAGTCCTCAATAATCAGAAGTTTACAGGATACTGAAAGATGTCCCTGACCTTTCTTGGTTTGCTTTCTGATCTCTGAAAGTGGCTCAGTTTCTGTTTACCTTTAGTAACTGTAGAAGTAAAAGGGACAGAACCCTACTAGTGGATTATGGTTTCCTCCTTTTCCCTGATCTTTGTGGTTGTTAGAAGTAGGAATACTGGATACTAACTTCTCTCCTAGCTGTTCACCAAACTGGGTTTGGAAGTGCAAGTGTGTTTAAATAGGCGGGAGAGATTGTGAACCCTTTATACCAATAACTGAACTACACCCTGTGTTAAGAATTACCTTAACACTGTTATCAACCACAGCATGAATTTAACCTTTGCTAGGGTTATATACCATTTCGTGTATTAAAAATAAGATTTAATGCTTAAGCCAGAAAGAAGCAGTAGTTTTCAGGCAGAGTGTGTTGAGATATAACCCAGAGGTCATTTACTGTTAATACAGATTCAACAATCTGTTTATTTTTTCTTTCTCAGCCATTTTTTCTTTAGTTTTCTTTGAGACTTGATTCTTGAATTAACTTTAAGTGCTTAATTATTTGCATTCTGCTTCATCAAACAATCTTGTACTCAAGTCACAGTACTTTCATGAGTACGGGTTTTGAGGGAAGAGTTTGAATCCACATCAGGCTCTTATATCTTGTGCTTGTCTGATAACCAATGGATGGATCCAGACTAGTGCCAAAGTGTGAGCTCCTGTGCTAGCAGGGCAAGGAGTTGGGGCTCAGGTTTGAATGTGTGCTCAACACTACAGACTTATTTAATCATTACAAGATTATTTAAATTAATTTTCAAATTTCACTGCTTCTTTAGACGTTTTGCTGAGCAGAGTTTAGATGCTCCATATGCTTAAAGTTAAATAGTTCAAACGAAGTGGCTTAAAGGTTTTCCTAAAGTGCTTTTGGAATTTCTGTAGTTCTTTTACTGCAATAGAAGAAGAGATAGGTCAATGTCAAACAGTTTTGAAAAGCTCATTCTCATTGTTTTGCAGAGGAGATAATTTTGTTTCTTTTATTCCATCCCCTTTTTGGTTAAATCACTATTTTTTCCCTGACTCTTCTTCTATCCGTTGTTTCCTGCCAACCTTTCCTCTAATGTCCAGCTTTCTATTAACTTTTCCACACTGATTATTCTTTGTCTCTTTTCTTTTTACTGGAGTTTTGGGGAGGTCATTATACTTTTTCAGTTTCTTTCCTTCTTTCATCAGTTCCTAGAATCCAACAACAAATAAATCCCTCTGATTTCAACTATGCCTTTTTTGTTGAGAAACACAGAAGTAAAAATGTAGTGCTAGATCAATAAGAAGGGTAAGCAGAGCAGTGTGGGTGCCCTTTATAAAAAAGGAGACGGGGACTTGGCCTATTATTAAAAATTATTTCATAAATTGAGATATCAGGATCTTGATCCAGGCAGCAGGATCAGGATTTAAGGTAATTATTTAAAAATTGCTGTGCTTATTCTGAAAATCAAAAGCCATTAAAAAAAACAAACAGCCCAAACCCGCTATGAAATAAAACTTCAGTTATACCTAATAGATTCATTGAACTTAAAGTAACTGTTCTCTTACTGAGCTGTGTTTCACTGAACTTCTCTTAAGCCTTAGGAGAGGCAGCATGGAATTAGAAGAGAAGCAGGGATCTCCGTGAAGGGCAGTCAACTACAGTTTTGGTAAGTTCAAAAAAATATAAATAAAACTTTATTTGTGTTTAAATTTGCACCTTTATGAAGCAACGTGTACTCAGGGCCCTGCTCCCAAGCCAGTTTTATTGCAACAGTCTCTACATTCTCTGGATTCATTTATGCTATCACCACGTAAAAATCTGTGTTCTGTTATAGCTGTGTTTGTGGTATAACTCCTGAATGAAAACAATAAGCGACATAAAATTCATTAGCTATTTTCGTAGTGATTATGCTGCAGTGTTTTCATGCCCAGTTTCTGAACAAAGCAAGATATATAGGATTGTGTTGTCTCCTAATAACTTTTGAATCCACCACTTGGTTTCAGCTGCATTTGAAATAGAGACAGAGGTCACAAAGTCAAGTTTCTACAATTTGAGTGAAACTTAGCAGCTGGGAGTACAGAAAGGACTCAAATTAGTGCCCCTGGGGTAGAAAAAAAGCTGCAACATGGACTCAGAAATTTTCTGTACTGTTCAACCTGTTGACTTGCCAGTCAACGTGCTTGATCAGTCTGCTAGACAATGCATGTGTAGCTCAGACCTAGCCACAACGTGAGCTACCTCTTGTTCTCCTAGAATTCAGAAGCTGGTGTTTTCTGCAGGAATTTAGGAAAATCTGTTTAGAAGGGATTGGGAGACCAGCCAGGATAGCGTCAGTCTGGGATTACTGCACAAGTGTGTTGGTGGCATGTACAAGCACGGTGATAGCTAACAAGACTTCATGACTCCTGTTAGTACATGGAAAAAGCCTTGGTTTTGTCTGGGCCCTCTAGTCTCCCAAACCAGTTGTGAATCATTCAGTTTTATGATAGTTTCTGTACCTGGGTTAGATGCATGTTTTTCCCTGTCCACGTCAAATAAGGGAACTGTTGAGACAGCTTCAGTATTTAATTTCTTTGACTGTTTCGATGTCAGCTCTGAGCTATTCCTTAGGCTGTCAAAATTGTAAGCTTGTGTTTTCAGCTCTCCCCAGAAACTGACTGTACTTCAGACTGCAAGTATGTGTCCTTGACCCATCCTATATCCTACGCTCTTGGGGCAGTGCAGGAAACATGCATTGTATTCCAATTATCTTCCTTTGTGAACAAAAGTCTGGGGCTAAGCACAGGGATAGAAAACAATATCGGGATCTGGCTGCATCATGTTACCATGTTGCCCTGGGAATTACGATTGTCCTCAAAGTTGTGGTCTGTCCATTCTTCTGAGTCAGTGAGAAGTGGGCAGGTTACACTTGCCGGAGGCACTGGTCCACTCACTTTGCAGACTCAGGTAGGCAGCAGGAACTTGGCAGGTATCTGATATTTTTAAATTTTGTGCGTAGTGTTAGACAGGGGTCAGAGTATCTTCTAACACATTTTAAACAAAACTTAGCACTGTGGCACTGTGCTTTAGAAACAGTTTGTTTCTTAGAATAACGGAAGCCAAGCATATGAAACATAAAAATTAAAAGCAGCAACACGAGAAGAAACAGTTTTAATTCAATATAGCAAGACAGCTTTCTTGAAATTTGTCATAAAGTCTGCAATAGGTATTTTAATTTTTTTTTGTTTGTCCTCCTGCCCAATTGAAAATTGCCAACCTGGCAGCAAGGAATGAAAAACTGTGATACTCCTCTCCATTTTCTGCTTATTTTCACATCTGTTGTTTCAAAAAATGAAAACCAGTAAGAGAACAACTAGTCATTAAAATAAAAAGAAAAGACTGCATTCCATTTAGATAGAACTTTTGGTTCCTCTGTGAGGTTCTCAAATACTTTAGTTTGGTATCAGTTTTTTTTTGTTGTTGTTGTTTTTTCTAGAAAAAATAGTTTCCCTAATGCTGTCTGTGCTACAAGAGTGAAGAAATGTCTTCTGCATATTTCTAGGAGCTAATGGTTGTTCTTATAGCCTTTATCAATGGTACTCTTGCGTAGTCACAAGCTAACTATAATCTCCTGTTTTTAAATGGTTAATAATATATAAAAACATTGTAACTTACACTCTTTTCCTTTTAAAGGTCAACATAGATATGTTTTTAGTGAGAACAGCAAGTCACATCATGAATGTTAAGTTTTTTGTGAACAACAAAGTGATGCTATATTCTTGTTTAAGTGTGTTGTGTGCTTCCTGTGTTTTAAATGGACTTCACTAAGAGCTTATGCTTTGCAAATTATCAGTTATTATTGATCTTCATAGGGATATTTTAAATTAAAAAATGAACCGTTTTGGTCTACAAATTACTATATTGCTTTCTGTAGTGTATTTTTGAAGATCTTGGTCTTGGATGCTGCTGTATGCGGTCAGATACTTTAATGATTATGAGACCTCAGTGAATTAACAGACTTTCGCCAAAATGGGTGTCGTGACTAAAAAGCGACTTGCATCACAGAGCAAAGAAACTGGGATAATTACTTTTTAGGAAATAATAAACGTTTAAATTTCAAATGCATATTGATAAAAGCTCCCATCATGTGCTGCCACTACGTGTAAAACCCATAAGCAATTTTAGGCCAACATTCTTCAAAGAAGGAGCTAAAAATTCCTATAAATAATACCAACTTAAAGACGTATGGAACTCCTTTATGATGTGCTAAATGGTGTAATAAAACAGGCTATCAGTAGGTTTTGCTGCATGTTACTAATTTTCTTTTTTTTTATCCTGATGTTTTTGCAGGTGTGTGGAGGAACAGGTCCTGTTCTCGCTGTTGTTACTCCCACATAGGAGGACTCTGTAATTGATTATGTGTGGGTGGGGCCCTATTGAAATTAAGGAGATTCTGCAATAGTGCAGGGTTCTTTTTGTGAAAGTTGAGTTGCAAGATCAGGACCCTACTGTGACTCCTTACTGTGAATTCTGTCAGTGTATCATTGCTTGTGCTGGAACCTGCCTTTTGGGATAATGTAAGTCCTGTTTTCCCCCCAAATGTACTTTAGTCATGAAATAATCGTAAAACATTTCTAATTAGAAAATTAATATCATTTACATGCATTCTTTTAATTATGTTTTTTTGGCAGTACCAAATAATATATTCCTCAAAACTTCTTAATGGCACTGAGGCTTTGTGGATAGTTGATCACATGATGAGAAAATTCAGCTGTAAGTACACTGCAATGATTGAATTTTTTGATAGTTAGCCTTAACTGATATTGACAGACTAATAATGATAAAAAAGTGAATCAAGATATTTATGACAATTGACTTCAGTTCTGCTTAGAAAATATATACAATGTATCCATTAAGAATTTCATTATTTTTGGGTAATTCACCATGTGAACCTGGAGTCCTTCTGTACTGCTATTAGGTAGGGATTTTAAATGCATTTGTTTTCTTTATTCTCAGAACAGTATGTCTCTGTCTTGCTCTGTATTTTTGCCCATAAACTTTTTGAAATTTATAGATCTATAAAAACTGTTTATAACACCAATATTTGTGCAGATACTGTGAAGAGATTTACTAACATATTTGTCTTGCTGAGTTGAACATTGAAATGTTAATAAATATTCACTTATACTTGTGTCAGTGTAACTTGGTTAAATTAAACTAAACTGAGCTGGCATTATGAGTGAATTTGATCACGACGATTAGTTAATAGTCTCAGGCAGGAACTATGTATTTTACTGTCCCTAAGTACTTTGTGCTTAGTCAATAATAATTACCCATATCATATGTCAGTGGATTCACCCAAAAGAACTATAAATAACTATGCCTGGATTAAGGATGAAGTTCTTTTTCTGTAGCTAAGGGTACAGTCATTGCTGTGACTCCTATTTTTATATCCAAATGAGCAAAACCTACATGTAGGTGTTTTCCTTGTATAACAAAAGGGGTATTATAAACTCCATGCCCTTTTTTATGATGCTGAATTTCCTTTCTGGTATTCAAATACAAGAATGTTTTCAATGGGATCTTAGTATCTGAAAATGGAAGAGCTGGAAGTGCAATTGAATTTGTTAATAGTTATTAAGGGGCTGTAAAGGCCTAGAGGAGTTGCATGTAAGTACAACGTTCCATGTCTTTCCCGTGGAGCAAGGACATAAATAATAATTGGTGAGTAAAGATTAAGGAGGACAGGATAATTTATTTTCTTGGTAAAAGAGCAGTGTGAAATTAATGTAATTTAAAGAAAGAACGAGACCAAAGAAGAAATCATAAGCTTGGATCAAAAGCAGTCTAGAGTCCAATTTAAAAACAAACTAAACAAAACCAAAAGCCAAAAAAGGCATGGCAAAAATATGCCTGAAAGGAGAACTAAATGCATAGCTACTGATATGTCTCATTGCACCGAACACATGAATTTAAGTTTAAAACTTACTCAGGAAGTGGTTTTCTGTAGTTTTTTTTCCTGTTGGAGTATATGGACTTTGAAGAAGACTCAGTGATGTGTTGTGAATTACCTGTATAAATTGGGGATCTAAAATGACAGTCACAACTAAAGAACAGGACAGTGGGTTATGTATGCTAAGCTACAATTAATGCTAGGCAGAAGCCTTAATTTCTTGTTCAAACTCAGAACTTTATGATTTTGAAGTGTATCATCTTCAACAGAGCTCAAAACGCAGTTACATTATATTTGTTACAGGATAGGAGTTTTCAAAGTTCTCATTTAAAAACTTAACAGTGATTCTTTTGAGAATTTGCAGTATAAAATGAAACAGAGATTTTTCAATTAACTCAAGATTTGAGAACACCGAATGTTTCATTTTGCATTAAAAAATTTGATCAGCCTATTTTATCTAAAAAGTGCCTAGAACTAATGGTTTGCTGTTTTCACCTTTTAATCCTATTGGTTGTGTTTATAATTACTTGACCTAACTTGGGTAAAAGAAAGAAAGAAAAGGAGGGGGGCAGATTAGGGGATTGCAATAAGAAAACCCAAACACAGCCCTCTAGCTATGCCTGCCTGCCCTGCTCCAATGCAGATCAAAAGAAGTGCCTTAGAGGACATGTAGTTTCAGAGGAGAAAAGGGAGGAAAGTGACATGCTGGTAAGTGGTGGGGTATGAGGTATTTCCTGGATGTTTCATAGGTATCCAGCTTTTTCACTAATCACCACTGAGAGGCATATCACCTAGGTATGGCTTTTCCCCCCCTCCCCCCGAGATGGCAGCTTCTCAGCACTTTGAGTGGGATATCAGGGCACAGCTTTGTTCTGCCTGCAGTAGTGCTGCTACAAATATTACTTGCAAGAAAAGGAACTCTGAATTGTCTCCTGCAGTAACCAGCTCTCCCCTATGCCCTGCTGCTAACCCCGATTGCTGAGCACCTGATCTGATTGTTTCTTTGGCATCATTGTGCCATGATGCTGTAAATGATCAAAACAAGGAGAACAGCAAGAAAGCAAATATCAAGAGAATGCTGTGAAATGTAGGGAGTGGCATTTGCTACAGTTACACATCATATGGGCTTGGGAATACTTCAAGAGCTGAAATACCTAACTACAGCAACAGAGAGAAAGTTTTCCTTTAGTGGCAAATGGAGGTGATAATCCTGGTTCTGTGCACTAGAAGGAAGAGCGAAGAAATGCGCCTGAACATTCAGCATTGTTAGTTGCTTTAAGTTTAATTTGTGAGATCTTTTTCTCTGCTGTTTTTTTGCACATGGCTTGTATTGTGACTGTCCTGTCTTTAAGCTGAATGTAGCATGTTTCTTTTTATGTCAGATGAGGCACCCGTCATATAACATCACGAATATTGTTTTTCTTCAATCCCTGAAAGTCAAAACATGGTGGCATAGGTAGCTGCAATAAGTTAGTAATAAACATGATGTGGAAGAATTTTCTCATTTCACAGTATTCATAGGAAAAACAATGTTTTATGTGTTTCATCTACCTCCTTCCATCTTTTCCACTCTTAAACAGATCTAATGCATGGAAATTTTCTTCAGTAGTGCCCTCAGTTCTTTTTTTCTAGTTACAACTATTGGTCTTTTGTTAGTAGGGTTTTTTCATATTTAAGTTGAGGCCTTCAAAAACTTCTCTGCATCCTCTATGAATGACACCACCATGCTGTTGTTTGTTTTACGTCCCTAAATCTAAGCTAAATCTGAGTTTTGGCAATATTTATCCAACCCTTTAAGGATGGTTGGTCTTCTTTGTCAGATAATTATATTTTTCATCCGGGTTTTCCATGGGTCATGTCTTTATTAGAAAATCTTTTTCTTTTGCCTTGACAAATGCAGTCTTGACATGTTCGTTATCTAGTCACAGTGCTACTCTACTGCAAGTGTCAGTTTTCAAACTTAATCCTTCAATGTTTTCAATTTCCTCCTTCAGTTTAAAGCAATAAAGATAAGCTGTCTGTCTTTATTTTCAAGGCCCATCAAGACTATTTCTACCCAATACCTCTCCTTCAGTATCAAGATGTTGACTCTTGTTTTGATCAACATATGCATCATATGCCAGCTTCCATCACTTGATTGTTAAATTTTCATACCACACTGGATATTTTCTCCTCAGTTGCCTCTCATGTATTGGTTGACTTCTTCATAAACAGAACTTATTACTATCTTCCTTTAAATATCTTCTTAGAAGTTTTATGTACTGTGAAGCTTAAAAAAATCCAACTAGACAACAGTTATATTGCAGGTATATTAATGCCACCGCTTATCACAGCAGTACTGTGTCAGTGCACCCATAGTCTGCTATAATTTCTCTGTTGTCTCGTTATGAAGAATTCAAGCACATCTTTTTGTTGTGTGTTTATTAATGGCCCAGTGTAACAAGAAGTGGTCCGGGGTGAGGCCTGCCAAGATTTGTGGCAATACCTATAAGTAATAATGAATACCCACTGGATACTGCAGTTTAGCTGTTGGATTCTGCTGTGCCTTTTGTCACATCATATTTAATGCAGAAAGAAGGTGCTCCAACGAGAGGCCTCACAAAAGGGAAAGAAGTGAGTTGCAGCCAATAGATAAAATGCTAGCCCTAGGGGCGCTCTCAGCTGTCAAACCCAAGTCAATAGCTTCTGGCGTTGTATCCTGAAAGCGTCCCTCTCTTCTCCACAACAGTAAGAACAGACTCTCCCTTATCACAGAAAGGTGTAAATGTGAATGTTACAAAGTTCTGCCATGTGTGCAAAAGGTTAAAGGACTTTTCATATTTCCGTAGCATCTTTCTGCTCCTTAGTGCGTTCCCTTTGTGACACAGCATCTCTTGGACAGAAATCTTGTATCACCACAAGAAGTTGTTGCAGCCATAGTGTTGGTCAGACCTTTTTCAGATGCCATCAGATCTCTGTTAAGAAGGAACCTACACCAATTTTCACTTTGTATCTTGGTACGTTGCCATCTCCTAGTGCTCCATTTCCATTGTGCCTTGAAGGTAATGATTCTTCACAAGTGTGGTAAGCATGAATTTCATCAGGAATTCCCCAGGTATGTCATCACCCTCTTTCTGAAAGTGGGTCTGAATGTATTTTTCTTTCAAAGGGACACTGAAATGTCAGTGTAGAGATTATACAGAGATAATAGATTGTTTAGTACCTAGCTGATACAGAAATGGTAGACTGGACTATGCAGACGAATGGCGCTGCATATACCTAAGAAAATATTGTCAAATAAGTTAATGTTATCAGAATAAGCCACAAAATATAATTACAAATGTCTCTACATCTGAGTAGGAGAAGTCTAGGAAGAGCTCTGGACTAGTTGATGGGATGGAGCAGGGACTGTGAAATACTGTGGAAGACTGGTCAGGATATATAACCAGAAAGCTTGATTACAACAAGTTCTGAGTTATCCATATGTAGACTGGATAAAGTTAACACTAGGCCAACATGCACAGGCTGTACTTTTAGGTATCATCAAGAACTATGTTTTGAGCAAACCAGCTAAGGAATCCATTGGAGAGACCTTGGTTTAGTCTAGATTAGCACACAAGAACTGACTACAGGAGAGCCATTCAGTAGTGATGTATCATACTTGTGTTTCTCGTACTTGTAGGTGAGAAAGAGTCCAGTATGTTTTAAAAATAATTGCATACAAATGAAGATACAGTCTGAATAAATACTAAAAACAACACAGAATTTGCTTTCTGATTCTAACCCAAATAAGTAAGAGTTATCGAACACAACAGTAAAGGAAGTTACTATGAATAAATAGAAGTTTTTCAAAAAATGAAATCTGCACAAGCAAAGCAGAAAAGAGCACAATTCTGGCAAGTTAAATGTAGAAGTATTATAAGGCAGACCAGAAAGATTTTGAAATGCAACAGGCTAAAATCGTAAAAGCAAAAAAACTTTTATTTGAATTGTAAATTTTGCTAGAAGGGAGGTGAGCTCAATAGATAATTGTGGATAAAGAGAATTTTTAAAGACAAAGCTATTTCAGAATGAAACAAATTAATTTTTTCCCTTTGGTAAGGTTTATTAAAGGGAGATTAGGGACATTCTCATGCAAGAGTTGCTCTTTATAGTGAATATTTCAGACTTTAAGTATTTTTAACAAATTGATTGAATAAATGTTAACAGATTGATGGATAGCATTTTGTTCATTCAGTAGTCCTGGAGAAATTCAGAAGTTAAATTGTGGGCCATGAGCTCTGTTGTGTAATCTATCAGTTTAATCAGCCTTGATTACAGAGGAATGAAAGTAACAAATGCGACACTAGTTTTAAAAAGGGCCCTAGGGATGATCGTGGACCAATAAGTCTCATTACTGTGACAGATAAAATGCCAGTGGATGTGATAAAGAATATAATTAATAGGAACATGAGTAGGTGTAAGAGGCAGCCATCATTGTGGCTTTACTACAGTATAGTTTTGTCTTGGAGCCTTGGTGGTTATTTAAGGAGTCAACAGATCCACAGGGAAGGGTGATCCAAATGCTCCATAACCAAAGACTCTTAGCAGAATGAAATATTGAGTTACTTAAAATTCTTTGTGGATTAATAAAGTGTTACAAGCTAAGGAACGGTATAGCAGCTTATGGGCAGTTCTAGCAATGCCACCTTACCAATGTTTGCACTGGCACCTTTGCTAGTCCACCTGTTCCTACGCGGGCTGAAAAAGTGCAGTGATAAAGACTGCACATGGTAAAAGGAAAACATTCAGTTGGAGTCAGACCTAGTGCTGACCCTGAGGAGATGCAGAAGGATTTCACAGCAGGACCTGTGGTGATCCAGGAGCCATGGCTGTTACAGAGGCCAGATATCGCTGACCCCGCTGTTCAGCTAGATCCATCAGCAGAGAGCGGCAGCGGTTGTTGGATTACAGCAGCCATCACCCCGTAAACTGTGAGCTCAGCAGGCTGTGGCTGGTCCTGCTGCTCAGAAGGCAAGGGCCTGTAGCTGATCTTTTTAACTGCAGCAGGGGCTGCAAGTCGAAGAAAAGAGTTTTCTTCCCTATTTCTCAAGGATCCACAGCACTGATTGAGCTTCAAGTACAGGTTTTGGGCCTGGATTTCCTACCCGTCACACGGGTAAAATATCACTGTTAAAGTGATAGTATCTGGCTACTGTAAGAAGCCAGGGCTCTCAAGCCATCCTACTGGTATTTGCATGGATTTTTAGCAGTTCCTACAAATTTCCTAAAATCATTCTAGGTGGAGTTGATGCTGCTAAAAAGTGACAAGACCTATTTGAAACACACAACTAGCACTTGGCATGCTGGCCAATTTTTAGCAGTGATGAGAACTACGTATGATGTAGAAAAGGATGACTAAGAGGCATAGCATAGCTCTCTACAGGGCCAGTAAATGGATCCAGATTCTTCAGTCTGGACGAACATTGACTGAGGAGTAGGTAATGTGAGAAAGATCTCTAAAGCCATGAATACATGGAAGTGTTTAATAGGAGACTATAACTCCCTATTCATAATAGAAGGAACGAGGGACCTTTGATCACTCATTTGTTTTTCATTGATCTTTAAGATAACAAAAGGCTGCTTATCACTAGTTCTATCTGCTGTAGTTTTGTGAATGCATCCTTTCAAATGCACAAAACCCAGCTGTTTGGTGGTATTGAAAACTCCACACATCCTGAATAAGCTGTGGCCAAAATCCAACCTGTGCAGAATTACAGTTTTTCTGTAAAAACAAGTTTGTAGTTCTTATTGATTGATAATGAATTTTCAAACTCGAGTCAAATGCAAAATGGTCCCATATCCTAAATATACAGATATGTTTTTATTTTCTGCTTCTATTTGTTCCTTTATCTGGCAGTAGCAATGTTGCAGATAGGCAGATCGGTTTTGCTTCTCTCATTTACAAATCACAGAATCATGGAATCATAGAACTGTAGGGGTTGGAAGGGACTTTAGAGATCATCCAGTTCCAAAAACCATACCATGGGCAGGGACACCTCCCACCAGACCAGCCTGGCCTTGAACACTTGCAGGGAGGGGAGATCCACAACTTCCCTGGGCAACTTGTGCCAGTGCCTCACCATCCTCTGAGTGAAGAATTTATTCCTAATGTCTAGTCTAAATCTTCCCCTCTCCAATTTAAAGCTCTTCGCGCTGTGGGCAATGGAGAATGCCAGTTTGCTGCTGCTTCAGAAACCTAAATCAGTAGCAGGACCTAAAATTAATCCCAGGAGAAATCAGATAAAGCAGCAGAAATGTTTCACACAGCAGCCAGAAAGTCTGGAGAGGGGGATGGATTAGAAGACTTCATTGCATCTCTGAAACAGCTGGAATGGTTTCCAAGCTGTGGTCCACAAGCCCCTTGTGAACTACAAGGCTATGGTAAGTTCAATGGCTGATTGGCCAAACCGTAGTTAACAGCGTTTTAAATAGCGCTTCCAATTAAAATTTTGACCAGATGGGTGCATGGCATTTTTTTAAAAAATGTTAAGGGCTGATAATGACCCTTTGTTCCAAAAATATGGGAACCACTGTTCTAGAGTGCGTGATAAAGTAGAAAGTACTCTCCGCATTTTCAGCATTAGACAGGTTGCATGCCTCTTCTCCATAAGCAACAGCTAGAGGTTCCCAGAAAGGAGCTAGGAAGAGTAGTCCAGTAGCATTAACCCTTCTGTCACCACTGTTCCCTCCCTACTGGCAGAATTGTGGGGTTCTAAATCACTGCGTTGTCCTTGAATACTACCAAAAATCTTCACTACCTCTACTTTCCATTAATATTCATAAACAATAGATCTAGTTTACTGAGAAGTGAATATAACTTTTTAAGTCTTGGGTCCTCATTAGAAAAATATTAAATTTGTCAGCTCTGCTAGATTAAAATATTTATCCATCTCTGAATTAATACCTGAAATCTCATTGCCAGAAAACCAGGTTTTATATTTTTCTATTCTGTCCTTATTAGCAGATGTAAGCTTTCCTCACAAGTATTAGCATGTCTTATTACAACATCTGTTTATAACTTTTGAAAAAATCCCAGTTCTATTTAATCCAGCTCTTTTAATTTATGTCAGCTCCCTGCATGGTAATTTAATGTTGTAAAAATCTTCTCTGCCCTCATATCAGGTCTCTTATTATTTTTCTTCCCTGACTGAAAAAATTACCAGAATCACTATGTGCGTGTATTATCAGTGCTTCTAGTTGCCCTTGACATAGGTTACTTCCCAATGTCCCAAGTACCATACAAGCACATCCATTAGGAATGTGAAGGGATTTTGTCTTTCTAACATACTGCACATCTTTATGTTAGGAGTTATGGTGGCGTCAAATTTGAGAAAAGCCAATTGTAAGCCTTATTCAAATGGTACAAATGTGTTATTGTGAAGAATTCAGTTGTGCAATCTAGAATGACTGTAGCGTATTTTATGAAATCTAAGCAAAATACTGGAAACAAATGTTATTGACAAAAATGTTTTAAAAGGAACTAAAGAAAGTTGGCAGCTGACCATGCTCTGTGTATCCGTTTTTGTTCCGTATTTCTTACTCATATGTTTTAATATGTATATGGAGAATGAGGGCGTTTGTGTACATTTCTCTATGATCTTGCTAAATACTTGGTTTGAACTTATGTGATTCTGACGTTATCTGTCAGTTTTCTAACAGGCATAGTATGTAAAGTTGTTCTTTTCTTGCTCAGACTGAAGCTACTGGCCTGAGAGAGTGAGGGGAATTTGTGCTTTGTATCAGAAAGAAACGCATAAGGGAGGAGAGAGTGATTTCTTCTGTAGTGTGGAAAAAAAGTTTCTTGGTGTCACTTGTGACAGGAGAGAGGCATTCACAAGTCCAGGCAAGGTACAGAGGCAGTGATGGTGTGTGTGGGAAGGACTGGGGATGAGTGTATCTGAACAAAGAATTTGGAATAGGGATCAGAACAGAGTTTTCTATCGGAGTTGGAGAGATCAAAGCTGGAAAATATACTGGGGTGACTTGCAAGTCACTTTACCGAAGGACAGCTCTCTCTCTGAATCTAGTTCAGTCCACAGTTGCCCTCCCTACACCCTTCTCTGTCTTCTGGAGCACCAGCTTCTTGACCACTTCCTGCATGTGACCCTTTAAAGTGGAAAACCTGCTTTCTTGCTTACTCCAGGAACAGTTACACACAAAGGTACAAATGGTCCCACTAATCCCTTGTATCTAAAGCTTCTCTTCTGCCCTCTTCTTCTGCCTCCTGCCTATGGGGTTCTTAACTGCGGGTGCAGACAGACAAATGAACCACAGAATAGAATCACAGAATCATTTAAGTTGGAAAAGACCCTTAAGATTATTGAGCCCAACTATAGACCTAATGCTGCCAAGTCCACCACTGAAGCATGTCCCCAAGTGCCACATCTACAAGTCCTTTAAACACCTCCAGGGATGGCAACTGCACCACTTCCCTGGGCAGCCTGTTCCAGTGCTTGGACAACCCTTTCAGTGAAGATTTTTTTTTTTCTAACAGCCAATCTAAACCTCTTCCCTGGCACAACTTGAGGCCACCTCCTCTTGTCCTGTCGCTTGTTACTTGGGAGAAGAGACCAGTACCCACCTCATTACAACCTCCTTTCAGGTAGTTGGTAGAGAGTGAAAGGTCTCCCCTTAGCCTCCTCCACACTAAATAGCCCCAGTTTCCTCAGCTGCCCCTTCTAAGACTTGTGCTCTAACCCCTTCACCAGATTTGTTGCTCTCCTGGGGACATGATCCAGCACTTCAATATCTTCAGTGAGGGGGACCCAAACTGAACACAGTTTTCAGTGTGTGGCCTCACCACTGCCAAGTAAAAGGGGACTTCAGTGAGATGCTGTGGAAGTGCTGCGTGCAAAATAATAGTGCCTTTCCTTTCCAACATAACATTTGAGTCTTCTCTGACTGGGACATGTCCCATTGTTTGAAATCTGCTCATCATACATGATTGTTCTTTTTCCAGTCTTCTTGTAGTACTGTTTGATAGTGATGATTAGGTTTTTTTCCACATGATGAATTATGACATTTTAGATAATATTCGTCTCACTAAACATTAGAAAAAAAATCTTGAATTCTAAGTACTAGTCTCTTTGACTTGCATATTTCTTCCTAAAAATAAATAAATTAATCCAGTGGATGATTGCACCAACTGATGCTAAGTTGATGCTTACTGACAGCATTGTTGATTTTCTTAGTTATGATTTTGCAGGTCCCTTAAAAGTTGTTCACAAAGCCTGAAAAATCTGCAGAAAGACTGAAAACTATGTCTTATGGCATCCCCCTAAATACAAGGATTTTTTTTTAATGCAAAGGTTTTCTTGGCACAGATCTTTTCATAAATCTTAAGCTTTCATTTAACAGTTTTCCTTCTTAATGTATGATTGCATGCTTATGTCTATGACTAAACTTAGCTGGCCAGAAGCATGATTTTTGCAAAAGTTTAAAATTCAGGGATTAATTACTAAGCCTTTCAGCACCTGACAATACAAACAAGTTAGGTAGCAAGATCACTGTAACAATAATAAAATAAAGCATAGTTTTCTTTTTTTTTTTTTTTGTAAGAGTGTACCTTTTAATGGAAAACTATTTTGATGTTTCTTTCTAAGAGTGTACCTTTTAAAGAAAAAACTATTTTGATGTTTCTTTTTTGGGCCGTTTTTATAGTGGCTATAGAGGTCACTCTCTCATTCTGTCAGTGTTCATCCTTAAAAATTGGCTTAACTCTTACTGTGTGTGGTATGTCATTTTATCTCTAAAGACTGCTGGAGTTTTTTGCTTGCTGAGAGGTAACACCTTGAAGTTTTGGCACTGTTCCTTACAAAGTAACTTACACTGAGCTGACTTTCTGTTGTTATGTCAGTGAAACATCAAATCTTTATACTTATGTGTGAAACAGCATTTGATACAATAGCTATTAAGTTACTAGGAAAAAATCTTGTAAAGATGGATTTTGTGTTTAGAAGGGCTGGCATCTAAAAATGTATGTCGTGGATACTGGTAATAAATGTCATTTATGAATTGCTACGGGAGAAGAAATATTTACATTTGTGTACAGTATGCTATACTAAACTCCAGCTATTTTTATCTCCTTCTAAATATCTTATCATACACTAGTTATAATGTATTTAAAGACATGAATCATTTCATTTGTTAAAGCTTTCAGTACGTCATTTAAAATGGCTCCTAAAGGAGAGAAGTGGATGTGCACTTCTCATAATGGCTCAGCATAAAAATAAGATATCAGAGATAATAATGCAGTTCCAAATCAGTAAAATCATTGTTACATTTTACTGTATGAACAGAGCTCTTCACAAAAATGGTGATCTCATTCCAAGATTACAGTTATCTAAATAGATTTTCATTGTTAAACTATATGCTGATGAACTTTTATCTTTGTTGGAAACAAGAGAACAGAAACATTTGAATTCTGAGTCATCGATCTTTTGCCACATTAAAAGCTTTCAGAACTTTGTATTTCATCCCAGGACTGGATCCATAACCTTTTTAGATTTTGGAATTCCAGAACTGTGCAGGTGAGTAGGAAAAAGGAAATGTGAAAGAAAGACACTGAAATGGAGAGGAGAAAATTATTTTCCCTTTCAGAAGGAAGGGAAAGATTAAAACCCCAATGTAATAAGCATAGGAGAAATAATAGGGTGAAAAGGGAGATGTCAGGTAAGTATTTATGTGAATATTTTGTATTCAGTGCTCAGATGTGTCATGCATTATGCTTGAGTGGAAAACAGATTTACACTTCAGCTTTCTGACTAACTGCTGTGCTGAGCTGTATTTTACTCTCTGTGCATTTTTACTGTAGCATGGTTGCTTCTAAGGAAGGCTTTCAATTGACTTTCAGCACCATCCGGAATCACAAACTAGAATATGATGGCTGACCCCTTATTCTGTCTTCCTAAGTTAGCTTTTTAAAAAAAATACTGTTAGACATCAAAATAACAAAGCCAGTTTTATACATATATTTCTGTTGTTAATTCCAGTCATTAGCATCTGGGGCAAGGCATGAGCAGGCAATAACACTTAAGAGTGGCAAAATTTGTGTGCAAAACCTAATTGTAATAATGCTGAAATTGAAAATTGAAACTGCTAGTTAATCATTACTCAACAGACAAGGTAAAGTCAATTAATTGATAACCATATATAGCTGTAGAACAATGGATTACTTACATTTGCTTTCATTACAGGTTAGTAATCAGTGCATAGATTTCATCCAAGAGCTGTAATAAAATAAAATTAATTAGGAAACTGGTAAAAAAAGTTTAATTCAGTAATCTGTTCATTTATGTACTTAGTTACTGCACGATTCCCATGAGAATATATGGTATTATAGCGGAGTAAACATTTAGGGAAATTATGTACTTTTTAAACTGAGCAATTAACTAATATTTATATAGTGACTATAAATGGTCTTCATGAATTACCATGCTAAAAACTTGTTTATTTTTAAATACAGAGACCTCCTATTTTCTCATATTGACTTGGTGGCGTGCATAATACACCTTAACTGTCCCCCTGAGCACCACTGAGTATAACTGAGACCTGAGCTGAGGTAGAGAGGAGCATCATTCCCTCTAGAACTGCCCTATTGCTAACTGGGGACAGAAAGAGTGAAAACCATGGGGTGGGGAGGTCAGGGAGAGCCATTGTGGTGCTAGTTCACAATAATTTTGGAGTGGTAACATCTACTTTTTGGAATGTAGTGTATTAATTTCTGCTGATAGAGAGAGATAGGTCTGTGTAAGAATAACACTATAAATCACCGTGTGATAGTGTTCCCTTTCCTGTGCAGCTGTTTTTAAGGGCACTCGGTGAAGACACGAATACTGAAAAACTGAGAGCTGTACTCTTTGTGTTCACTCTAAAAAGAAAATGAAATCCAATATAGGTACAACTTTTAAAAGTTCTAAATAAGATTTCATGCTGTGTTTTATAATTAGCCCTTACTGTTATGTTATTTTGTATTAGCATTACTCTAAGTTACAGGACTCTAGAATAATATTTCAGTGCAAAATCACATTTAAGATGGACCATTATTTAGATTTTAAAGATACCTTTTACATTTCATTGTAAGTAACAACTCTGCGTTGTCCTCGTGAAACAGTCAGCGACAGAATGACTATCTGAAAGTAGTCACTCATAGAAGACTATTGTATACACAGGTCTCCAGTGAGGTGCAAATTGCACAGGCCCAGGATTCTGTCTCTCAGGCTTTCCATGCCAACAAGGAAGTGCAGACTGTGAACTGTACCTTTGGTGTACACTGCTGCCCCTAGAGCAGTTCCAAGAGGGAAAGCTGCCTTTCCCACCCTCTTCTCTGCTTATTTAAGTTTTGGTACTGCAGTTCTGTAAGAGCACAGTCTTGTTTCTGCATTTAGACTGGAAAGCTGCTGACAGTGGAATAAAGAGATTGGTCCCCACTCCACTCTGAAGTTTCCTGCTCAGAGAATGGGCTATATACCAACTTCAAAAAACAGCCCTATACCCGTGAATCTTGTATTTGATTATGGATCATTTAAACTAACCACTACAATGTAGGTATCCATGACCACAACATAGGATTTTGGCATCTTCCCCCCCGTCCCCACAATGGTATTTACTGTAACAAATTACTGAAATATCAGCAGTGCCATTTTAAGTATCAGTTAAATGTCATATTCCTGAATCGGGTCTTCATGCTGGGAATATAGGCTACCAATGATGTTAAGCTTTGATTTTTACTTACAGCAGATAAACTTAAAGCCCCAGTACTACATAATTAGTCCTAACAAGAAAGCAAACTGTCTTTTATTTGGGTCAGACTTCTTTTTTGTGTTCAGTACAATGAACGTGAGTAATGTTTAGCAATAAGAAAATATTATGGAACACAAACCTATTACATGTTCCTTGCAGATGAAAGTTGTTAGTGAATTTTCTTTGATCAGAGTAAAGGAAGTGGAAAAATATGCTGTTTCTCATATTATTTTAATCCAAATGTTTTTATCTGTAAGTATTCAGCTTAAACATATGCTGCTACGTTCACAACTACATAGTAAGCTTCACAAAATCAATTACATTTCAAGAGTCTTTAAGATTCGGACTGTAGGATGGGATGAATTGCCCTCTGGAGGTGCCCATTTTGATCTACTGTCTTCACTGAACTGACTAGGTCAGACTAAAAGTTAAGTGAGTGGCTTGTCACCATAAGATAGGAATAACTCAGCATTTCAGACTGTACCAGGTCTTTTATGTAGAATTCTTTCTTTTTAAAAATGGCAACAGTATTCCTTACTTTTTCTGTCAATGTTCTTCTACTGTTTCTAAAGTGAACAAGCATGATTGTTACTGGTGCTGTTTCCTGTGGTTTTTTTTCTTTTCCCCTGTCTTTTTCAATCTTATCTTTCCCTGTTTTTTTTCCTGACTCTTTAGCTACCATCTCTTCTGAAGCTTTTCACTTGCTACCTGTCTCATCATCCTACCTTCCGTCTTGAGCGCATTGTTGTAACTTTTGATGTGGAAGATTGCTGACCCCTTCCTTTGCTGCTGATACCACTGTTTTCTGTGAGAGATAGTGCTGTAGTGAAGACATAGAAAAAGAAGAATGTGGCACTTATGGGATTTTTTTTTATGGCTTTGAATAGTCAAGAAGTATTGTTCTTCCGTCTTGACATAAAATATGCTGATTTCCCAATGTACTTGTAATTTAAAGATGTTTGTAGAAATGTAAAATCAAATGTGAAGAATATAAAATCTGTATTAAAGACATTTAAATTTAACAAAACATAGCATTAGTCTTTATTTTAAACATTGAGTCCTACATGGCTCAGTTGCAAAAAGTGGGATGAATTTAAAAAGCTGTGTACTGGTAGAGTCTGTCTTATAAGGTGAAATTATTTTCTTCTTTCCTATGCTAATAATTTCTTGATTTATACCTATTAAAGATCTCCCCTTCTCTTGAGTTCTCTGTCTTCCCCCTTTTTTGTTGCTCTTGTTAACAAAAGTTTCCTGTTCCTTTCTGCACCGGACTCTCCAAACTCTTTTGGTTCAATACCGATCCATTTTTCTCTCATGTATACATCCATTTGTCTAAAATATTGTCTTGAGCATGATTATAAATATTCAAAAATAATTCTTCTAAGCATTGGATGAATCTGCTATTTCAGGACTTCCAGTAAAGCAGATAAGAAACAATTTAGTGACTGCATTTTACGTTTTTCATGACACATGTGCTTTCATAGGATCAAAGTACCTTGGTTACTACATCAGTGGAATAATAATTATGGACAGAGATAAACATTTCTGTAAAAATAAAGATACTTTCTCAATGCAGGAATGCTAACTTAAAAAGAGCATCTGAATGAAATCAAACATGCTGCATTCATAAATGGTATGGCAGAAGCTTTCAGATTTTATATGCAGATAAAGAAAAATGTTCATGGAAAGTATGCTTTGTCTTTTTTTGTAATAAAGCCAAAGTTAAAAAAAAGACATCAAAACTAAAAAAAAAGTACATCCATAAAATTAGGAGATTTTTTTGAGATAATATTTGTTATAGCAGAAATATTAAATAAAAATTCATATTTTTGAGGGGTAGATGCCTACATATTTTATTATATATACTGAATGTTCTGTAGATAATCTGAATTACTTGGGTTGAAGTAAAAGGAATGCCACGTTCAGAACTTTTGTCTTTAGTAAAATATGATTTTGAAGCCTTATCTAATACAGTAATTTACAGTAACAGCAACAATAGTAACTTACAAGGAAATGGTTGGAGGTATGGCTGAGGATGACATTGATGGGGCATTTAAGTTTTTAACTAGTATAGTTGTCAGCAGGACTTTGCCCATTAGAAAAGCACTTTAATTGCCACATTCATTTCCTAAGCATATGGATGATATTAGAAACAAGGATTTGAAAGGAAATTTGGTATCTGTAACAGTTACACCGAGGATGAGTTTTTTGATTGTGCAGTAGTTATGGTAGTTAGTAGCAGTAAGTTCTTTGTTACCATGAATCAACTGCAGCTAATTTTGTAAGAGTGAACCATGTGAAATTTATCCATAGAAAAAGAAATAATGTTAAAACTATTTAAAACCTGTTATGATTTTCTAGGGCATATCCTCAAATGATGTGAATTGGCATGCATAAAGTTAAGTCACCATTGCTTACTGAAGATTTGTCCTTTTTGTTAACTATATAATGCAATACAGACCCTGAAATAGTCACTTACTGTGTTCATTTCATGGCAGAGCAGTTATGGAATAAGATCTTACTCAACATGAGAAAAACATATAATTCTAACAATGGTGTATTGTTGTTAGAAGGAAGTACATCAAACTGACCAGAATTAGCATAGAAATTAGCATGGAAAATAACTGGTTTTGAGAGACCTGTATTGATATCATTTGTTAAATTACAAAACTATTGCGTGTTTAATAGTACTAATCTAAACCTCAGAGTTGTAGTTAGGAGATAAAATTATTTTTACACTTCATTTTAGCTATTTTTCATTTGCAATTTGTCTCAGTTCAAACAAGAAGTTAAAATGTTTGTCTTTTTAATATACAAAGAACAGTGATGAAACATAGCTGGAAATATTAGCAAAACAGGAAAAAGTTTTCAGCAAATGAATAAGAGTAACTGTAAGGAAACATTTGTGGTAGGAGAATAAAGTTGAGTGAATATTGCTACATTGAGATATGAAAACATACTTAATCTGTGAAGTCCTACGGGAAATAATAATGAAAAAAAAAGGTTGTTCTGTTTATAAACACAGCGTAGGTACCTGTGGTCTTGAGAACTGTGGTACTCCCTCAAATTCCATGAAATGTTCTTTGATTGTATTACAAACAAATCTAGCTAAGACTTAAATAGAATGTAATTACCTGTTGTTATATTAGGAAGATAAGGTGAGGGAAACTCAGTTTATAAAGCAACCATCCTGTCTGCATGTCCTGCAACTCACGTGGCTGGCAGACACAGATATAATTTCACAAATGAAAATGGAAGGTGCAAAATCCATGAAGATTGTGTTGAAGGTTTGTTCCATTTCACTTTCTCTAGGATTATGAGGATGTCTGTGATTATGATATATAATATCTGTCTGTTATACATATATATATTGCTATGTGTATGAAAATACATGTGTAAAAAGCTGTACAAGACGAATTCAAGTTACAATTCAAGAAAAGTTTCAAAATAGGCTACAGGAGGATATTTTTTGGTATAGTACTTAAAACAACTGGAAGAAGTAATAAGAGTTAATTCAGTCCTGGATCTGATAGTGATCAGAAAAAAAATATATACTAGGTCTACAATGAAGACCTTATGAATGTACAATATTTCTGGTTTAACAGAGACCAGAAAAAGGGTAAACATATTGTGGAAATCACTGACAGAAATGTAAAGAGTTTGAAGAGTAATAGCAAAAAGCTGGTTCAGCACAAACATTGTGATAAAATAAGAGAAAGATTCTGCTGTAAATAAACATTCAGTGAAGTTTGAAGTAGGAGAAAAGAAAATGGAACTGGAAATGGGAACTTCAAGCTTTTCATCATGGAAAGACAAAATGGAAAGAAAGCACAGACCATGTGATACTATCAGAGACAGTCTAATTATCTGCCTAGTATAGTTTTGCTAATGTAATCTGAAAACACATGAAGCTTTTAAAGAAGTACTGAACAGCAGATTTTTTTCACATTTTTTCAACTTTTAATTTTTTCTTTGTTTCCAATAGAGAAATAAATACCTGAATAAAAGGAAATCTGAGACCACTGTCTACAGATCAGATAATTTAGTTGAAAATACAGTTGAAGAGACAGCAAACAAAAATGGTAATTGAAAGTACAGAAAAGTATCTGAATATATGAAGGGGACCAAATTCTGCACCCCTGTTCTGCCCCCTGGAGATAGCACAAGGCAGCCAAGATCCATTCCCACTCATAGGCTGAGAATTTGCCTGCCACAGGGAAGTCACCATCAACCTAACGCTAGTCTATTCCTCTCCTTTGCCAACAGCTCTCATCCTTCGCACAGGGTCGGGTATCAGAGCCTAAGAAGGTGTGTATACTCTCTACCAGTTTTCAGCTACATTTAATTTCTTAGATGACATCTGTACTAGAAAACAAAATGGACCAAAGGCCAGTCAAAAGTTGATGGCAAATTACAGTTCACATTCGTTTTTCTTACTGCCAACTAAGAACAGTCTCTAATCCATGCTCGTCCCCAAATCTTGCTGGGTTTTACCTGGATGCTTGTTGGTCTCAGCGAAAAGCACACTAAAGAGCATGCTAACGATTAAATGCCATGGATTATCACACGGTAGAGCCCAATCATGTGCCCCGTTCAGCTCAGCAGAACAGATGTAATCTTGTGAACTACATCTAGTTGGCAATAATTACAACTGTATTAGCCTGCTCTAAAATAAAATCGCAATGGCTTGAATACTAATAAGCTTTATGCATCTTTCACACTACCTTTTCTTGAACAGAAATGTCCATAATCATATAAATGTGGGTGCAATGTATGACTTAAAATGAGCGAAAGCATAGAAAATCTGAAAAACTGGGGAATTGAGAAAGTCAGAGGAGGACAATAAAAGACTAAAGAGTACTTATCTGATGTGGAGGAATTTTTAAAAGGAAAATGGGAAGCTAGTTATATGAGTGAATATTCTTTTCAAGGTAAGCAAGGTTACAATGAAGAAGTCAGTATATGACCATTTGGGTAAACACAAATAGTTCATTATTAAAATATTGTTTGGGCTCCATCTGTATGGACCTCTTTGTAGGAAATAATGCATTTGCTTCTGCTGTTTTATTCTGAGACTTTTGAGAAGGACCTGATGCTGAAGTAGGTGCTCTTCAATATAAAATAATGACCTCATCATGCACATGATGGAGTAAGTGCTTTACTGAATATTTACACAGATTTCAAAAAGGGATATGCAATAATATCTTGGGATTAACATAATCTCTGTATTACTTGGACAGTTTTCCAGTATGTGAGGTAATTACTATTAGGTTGCAGGTCATATTTCAACCTACTGAAGTCAATGGTTATTTTCATGATAATTTCTAATTTTACTTGTTGTAGAAAACTATGTGCAGGATGCACCAAACGGGCGAATTAAATGATGTTGTGACCTAGGATTAACTGCTTAAGTGTGAAGACAGAAAATAAAAAGGGAAGGGAAAACGTGGCAAGTCAGACAATGTTGGAACATCATGTGCTAGCATTCAGGATAATGTTGTCTTTTAAGTTACTCAGAGGCAACAAGAGGAAATAAGCTGCTCATATAAAAACCATATGCATATTCTCAGCTCCTCTGGTGACTGCTTGAGGATCTCTATTTCCTATTTTACTTTGCAAAATTGATGCTTGAAAAATCTATCTAAAGCGTGATAAACTCAAGAGTTGTATCACAGTGCCATTGGTTTTATGTGAAGAAAAAAAGTCACTATTTTTGTTTGTATGTAAAATAAAGGAGTTGCTAGGTCTGTTCTATATAGTGCTGTTATAACCACACCTGTAATGCTCAAGGCACTTGATACGGTGTCACAGGTCACATGAAAGAAAACAGGTAAATGCAAACCAAGGTAACTACTCTCATGAAAACACGTTAAATTTACTAAATGTATATAACCCACAAACAAAGCAATTTGGGGGTGATTAAAATGTACAGATGTAAATTTTATCTTTATACTAAGGACATCAGTTAAAAGAATTGAGCAAAATTTTAGGATGCTATAGTTTGAAGGGAGAAGGCCAGAAATTAAGAAGGAAGGTGGGAAGTGGGTGTTTGGAAACAATTAATAGGAAATGATTCCTAATGGAACACTGGGAGGCAAACAGACCAACATAACAACTATTCTGCGAACAGATTTATTTACGAACAGATTAAGTAGCATAATTTATTTGGAGAAGCAGTTCTGCAGAAACGCAGGCAGCATTCCTGGAGGAACTAACTGGCTTTTCTGGCTTTACTGCCATCAACTGCATGTGCAACACAGTGGGGAACTATGTTGGGAAAAACCTCTTCTGTAAAATGAACGCGTGATTCTGTACCTTTGGCTTCAACAGAATTATGCAAATAATAGAAACTACATTTAAAAAGCAAGAGAATTTCACTGCAAAATACAAGAAAGTAGAATTTTATACACATAGATGGAGAAAAAAAAAGGCAAATCTGTCACATATAAACCTAGCTGGAAAAAAAAAAAAAAAAAGAAGTGTTCTTTCTTAGAATGAGCTTGTAATTTTGAAATGGGACTGGGTTATATAAAATTCTAATGATATGATCCCCTGGAGCATAGTTTTAGAAAATTACATGGAAGAACCAAGCAACATATTTCAAGTTGTCCACTTCTCTCTGAATGTATTGTGTATTCTAAACCTAATGCCTGAACTGCCAGAACTGGTGGTTCCTGTTTTGAGGAAAAAAAGTTGTTTTAAGTCTTCTATGAAAAGAAATTCTGAAAGTTGTCACGGCAGATATGACTGTTCGCTAGAGAAGTGTTCATGAACTGCTTCTCTCTTCTCTGCAAATACATTATGTGCCCATCACTCCTGCTTAAATAATCACTTGGTGGGGGTTTGCCTGTATATGTTTCCTGAAGCAGTGGAGGGACATAGTTTATAGAAGCTGATGGAAGCTGTGTTGGAGTACGGCAAGGAGGAGATGACTACATCAGAATTTTGGTTGAAGGGTAGAGGAATTGTAAAATGGCTTTTCCAGAGCTGGGGAATAGGTGGCTCTGAGCAGGACTGCAAGGCTGCAGGGAGCCCTTAAGCCTATTTACTCATTTAGAGTATTGAGAGCACACCTCGGTATCATGGGATTTGGATGCTTTGCAGTTGGATAGATTAACTAGATTACAAAGATGAGCTACTAAATTTCAGGAATTCATTATGAAAGCATCCTATGAATAAACTGTATGAATATTAAAAAGCAAAACCAAACCATAGAAACCACTTCTTGGAAGAACTTTCATATATGGCTGTGGTATGGTTGCATAGTCTGCACAAATGAAGTAGAGCAAAGAAGCAGAAAATCTGGGCTAGATGTCATAAAGGGCTTCCCAGTTTTTCACTTATTTTATTCCTCCCAATGAAATAATTTGGAGATTCCTGGATAAACTATCACTAGTTTAAAAAAAGTAAAATTCTTTAGAGGCAGGTGTCTGCAAACACCTGTGAAGACAGTCAGCATTTAGAGCACTCCTTTGATCTGTTACTATCTTACATCCCTTGTTTTACTTTTCTTGGTTCAGGATATTTCTGCTTTATTTAGACAAAAGTCATCGAAAACAATGCAGAACATTACATTCTTTTACCATGAACTAACAGTTGTGTAATTATCAGAAAGGGGCTCCATAGTATACTGGCAACATCCTTCCTACCTCCATCTCAGAAAACATTCTCTACTTTGACACAACAGAAAGATACAGCCTTTGAATCAAATCTTCCTTCTATTATGCTTGATTCTCAAAGAAAACAATTTATGCCTGCCTGTCTACCTATCTGCTTATATATTAAGAATATTATAATTTTTTTTTGGTGTTAAATGTAAAAATAAAAGTTAGTGTATTGCCGAGTAGAAGGCATAGAAAATCCCTGTTTTATCTAGTTCTTTGAAGAAAAGGAAAAAAAATCGAATTTTTCTATATTCAAGGAAAATTGTGTGTTATTACCGATTTCCAAAAAAGTTACTGAAGAGATGGACAGATGCATTTTGTTTCAAGGGTCTATGGGGCCTGCTGCTCTAGAACAACGCCACATTCCAAAGGACATTGATACTGCCTAGTTTTGCAGATGAAGCAAAATTAAAGAATGCTCATGCAAAATGGCCAGAATAAAAGTCAGTGAACAAAACTGTTGTATCTCTGTGTCAAAATAAAATCTGGAAAATTATTTCGATGTCCAGGTAAAGGTGAATTCACAGGAAAGCACACGACTGAAAAGGGTTTTGAAAAGCAAGATTTATAAGGCGCATTTCCAAAGAGTTGTATTTGTTTAGTCCAGAGGAGAAAAGACTGGGGAAAATAGCCTGATATCTAAAGATTATTGTGAAGAAGGTAGTCATCAATTGTCTTTCATGGAAAGTGGTGAAAGGACAAGAAAAATATTTCTTAATTTACAGTGAAGAAGAACAGGCTACATGTTTGGAAAATCCTTCTAAGTACAAGGGCAGTTAAGTCTTGGAGCCAGGCTATCTGGAAATGCTGCAACATCTTCTGCACTGGCAATTTAGAACAGGTTAGACAAAAAGTTTCTGTCATCACAATTCTCTTACTCTGTCTAATTGCATAATTGTTGGCTCTACCCAGTAAACAATCTGGAATATTAAGAAGTAACTTGAAAAAAAAAAATTAGATAGTGCAGATGAAATTGGATAGTGTGAACAAATGATCTATCATAAAAAATGCAGGTATAATTTTTCATAGAATCATAGAACTACCAGCTTAGAAAAGACCCACTGGATCATCGAGTCCAACCAAATTTTTTGGTCAATAGATGTATTTTTGTATTTTTTATTACTTTCTGTTTTAATTTTCATTTATTTTAAAGTTTACATACATATCATTTCTATTTACAGGTCATCAATAAGGATAAAGCATTTTACCTGTTCATGCAAGCAGTACTCTGCTCACACTACTTGATCCTTTGGGCAGGAAGCCGGTTTCAGCATCGTCAAGACCCTTTTTCCTTGGCTTCTAACTCTATCTAGCATGTGCTCTTCAGGTATGTATTGCTTCGTAGATATTATGGGTAAATAGTCTGCATTCAAAACATATCTAGTTTCTTTTAAGTCACAGGTAGATAACTAGAGTTTATTATTTGACAGACTATCTGGAAAAGTCTGATTCCTAAACAAAACCTTGATGATGAGTTTTACTTTCTGTGGTTAACAGCCTGTTTTTATGCTGAGAAGTCAAGCCTGTAATAAAAATGAAACGTAGTATCTGTGCCACGATAATGGAATACTAAAGTGAAAATAGTGACATCAGAAGGCATCACTTGTAATTCTGCTCCAAACCTGAAGATATTTTATTTTCCTGTACTCCAAAAAACCCATTAAAGAATATGAATGGTTTGTGCTACCAGCATTCACGGCCTTCACTATAATGTAAATAATTTCTGTGTATGCTTTTGTTAGAGCCTAAAATGTGTAGCATAAGAGAGCAAGCATCTTGAAGGAATGAAGGTTATTTGTCTATTCAGAATACTGGCTAGCATGTCTGTTCTTCCTAAGAAATTAAATTTGAAGGATTATGAGAAAACTATTTATATTTATTACTGTGATAATCTGTTAGCTGCTTAAGGACTTTCTGTGTCCATATAAAACAATAATTAAAGTCTTCACATTAAAGAATTCATCTTCTAGTGTTTTTTCTTGTACTGGGTCTGTGACAGGAAGGCTGTGAGCATTTGCAGGTGTACCTTCTTCCCTCAAATTGTCAGAAACGTTTCAGTTATTAGAAGCAGCTGTATTAAAAATGTGAATAGTGTACAGAGAACCTAGCGGCTTTCACTCACTTAACCTCCTACGGAGGAAGATCTAAGTAAGAGAAGTAGCATCCCTTCACTTCTGTAGCTCACTGTCTTGTTATCTTGTTATCTTGATATAGAACCAAGGGATTTCAGTATAACTTTTCTGATTAATACTGTACTTGAATCATCCAGATTTACCTGGCTTTGGTTTATTGTTGGATTTTGGAGTTTGTTTATTTGTTCGTTTTTTAAGTAGGAGACATCTACTTATGCTAGTTGAGAATTAACTTGAAAAGAGACCACCAAAGTATTAAAACCTTTATAATACAAGCCAACCCAGAGAAAGATTGTTGTCAGCTTGAAGTGTTTAATTTTGAGAGACTTATTTGCCAACAATAATTGCCTGCATTACAACTTTGTTTGCTACAGGCAAAGTATGCCGTATGTTGAAATTTCTACAGAACTGCGGAATAAGAATATGAAGCACATACCACTACACCTTTATATTACAACAGTTTATGTAGAATTAAAACAGTAAAGGTCACAGAAGCTTTTGGAGGAACATGTCTAGCAAATAACTTTAGAATGTTAAATGCACACTTTTTTACAAGGATGGGAAAATATAATTTCTGGATGTAAGTGGAATACTGCTTCAGAAAGGCCTCTGAAATTTGAGTGACTTGACTCATGAAAGTCAAAGAAGTAGCTTATGGACTAAAATGTTTCATGAAGAGAGAATGATGATTCTAAATTGTGAGATGGCTTAACGAATTGAACAAATAGAGAAAAACAATAAAATGAGCCACTAAGGCTCCTTTAACTTAAAACTGAAATCAAAGGGTGTCTGGTTTTACTTGTCAGAACTTGCTCTTTAACATGAGTATTAATTTAATAATTTTTTGAATTGAGCGTTCACATTTATATTTATAGTTTGGGGTTTTTAAAATGCAAACATGTTTTTAACTTTCCCATTAAACATTTTATTGAACAGTTTAAAATATTATTTTTGTAGACTAATGAAAATATTTACTTAGCCAGAGGGGGGTTATTATGATGAGAAATTTAGCTCTTTTGCATTATCTTCAGAGACCCAGTGCAGCTACTACAGAAATCAACACCCAGCAAGGTTCCCATGTCTTGTTTTGGATAGTATGATACTCAAAAAATATAAAGCTAATAATATAGAAGGCTCTAACCTCCATTTGCAAAGGTGCTGATGAATTTATCCTTTAATAATTTTGAAAATATTACTTACAGATTAAATAAGGACAGTCAGAAAGAAAGGGTGGTTAGGAAGAAAAAGAATCACAGAATCACAGAATGGTTGGTGTTGGAAGGCCCCTGTGGAGATCATCCTGTCCAAACCCTTGCTAAAGCAGGCTCACCTGGAGTACTGTGCACAGGAACCCATCCAGGTGGGTTCTGAATATCTCCAGAGAGGGAGACTCCACAACCTCTCCGGGCAGCCTGGTCCAGTGCTCCATCACCCTCACAGTAAAGAAGTGTTTCCTCTTGTTTAGATGGAACTTCTTGTTCTTGTACTTGCTGCCTCTTGTCCTGTTGGTGGGCATCACTGAAAAGAGTCTGACCCTCATCCTCTTAACACCTGCCTTTTGTATATTTATAAGCAACTGATAAGATCCTCTCTCAGTGTTCTCTTCTCCAGGCTAAACAGACCAAGCTCCCTCAGCCTCTCCTCATAAAAGAGATGCTTCAGTCCTGTCATGTTCATGGCCCCTCTGCTGGACTCTCTCCAGGGGTTCTTTGTCTTTCTTGAGCTGGAGAGCCTAGAACTGAACATGCTACTCCCAATGGGGCCTCACTAGGGCAGAGCAGAGGGAGAGAATAATCTCTCTTGACCTGCTCACCACACTCTTCTCCATGCAGCCCAGGATGCCATTGGACACGAGGGCAATCCTAGGTCTTTCTCCACAGAGCTGCTTTCCAGCCAGTCAACACCTAACCTGTACTGGTGCAGGGGGTTATTCCTCCTGAGGTGCAGAGCCCTACACTTGCCTTTGTGGAGCTTCATTAGGTTCCTCTCTGCCCAGCTTTCCAGCCTGTCCAGGTCTTACTGAATGGCAGTGGAGCCTTCCAGTGTATCAGCCATTCCTCCCAGTTTAGTATCATCAGCAAACTTGCTGAGGATACACTCATCCAGGTTACTGATGAATATGTTGAACAAGACTAGACCCAGTACTGTCCCGTGGGGACACTGCTGGCTACAGGCTTCCAACTAGACTGCACCTCTGATTATACCATCCCCCTGAGCTCTGCATTCAGCCAGTTCTCAATCCGCCTCACTGTCCACTCATCTAACCCACACTTCCTAACCCTACCTCTGAGGATGCTACGGAACACAGTGTCAAAAGACTTGCTGAAGTCGAAGTAGACAACATCCACTGCTCTCCCCTGCTCCTCTAACCCAGCCAGTTATGCCATCACAGCAGGCTGTCAGGTTGGCCAAGTATGATTTCCCCTTGGTGAATCCATGTTGGCCAGTTCCAATAACCTTCTTTTCCTCCATATACTTAATGATGCCATCCAGAATGAGCTGTGCCATCACCTTTCCAGGGACAGAGATGAGGCTGACTGGACTCTAGTTTTCCTGAGTCCTTCTTGTCCTTTTTGAAGACTGGAGTGACACTGGCTTTTCCTCAGGCACCTCTTCTGTTTTCCATGACCTTTCAAAGGTAATGGAGAGTGGCACAGAAATAACATTTGCCGGCTCTCTTAGCATTTGTGGGTGCATCCCATCAGGGCCCATGGATTTGTGGATGTTCGTTTCACCTATATGATCTCTTACCTGATACTTCTTGATCAAGGGAAAGTATTTTTCTTCGAACTTTCTCTCTTTACTCCAGGGTTCAGAATTCCTGAGAAAGGGCCTCAGCAGTAAAGTCCAAAGCAAAGAAGGCATTTGGTAATTCCACCTTCTCTGTAGCTTCTGTCACCAGGGCATCCACTTCCCTCAGCAGTGGGACCACATTTTCCCTACTCTTCCTTTTCCTATTGGTGTACTTGAAGAAGCCCTTCTTGTTGTCTGTGACGTCCTTTGCCAGATTTAATTCCAAGTGGGCCTTAGCCTTCCTTGTTGCATCCCTGCATACTTTGACAGAGTTCTTATGTACATCCCAAGTGGCCAGTCTCTTTTTCCACATTCTGTAAATTTCCTCCTTCCATCTGAGTTTTTCCAGAAGCTCCTTGCTCATATATGCAGTTTGATTAAGTGAGGTAAACAACCATATGCAAGGAAACTGAAGTGATATAATATTTATTTAAGTTGGCAGGAGAATGTATAATTGGAGGTAGAATTGGGAAAACATGGTGTGCAGTTGTTTTGAGTTACTATATTTTAGCAGACTTAATAATGTTTTAAAGTGGTGGTAATCGCCTTTTTAACATAACCGCAACTGAACTGGAAAAAGTAGTAGAAAATGTAGTTCAGTAAGACAACCCTATGGTTGGATATAGGTTGGAAAATATAGGTGTCAGTACTTAAAAGTGTGAAAACTTTTGTGGCCAATTTTGAGGAATAAGTAAGAGAATGCAAGAATTAAGAAAATATTTTCTCTAGAGTACTAGAAAGTATATTTGTATGTTGTTTTGGGCTCTAAAGACTAATATTGTGGTGAACAGTAACAGCATAAAGAGAAGCTTTGCTCTGTTAATGTAGTTTGCGGGTGTTACTTTGTATAGACCAGTTTTCCACCTAAGTTGGCCAAAGCAGAGAGAGTTAATTGCCCAATTTTTATAAAGTACATGAATAACACATCTGAGATGCTTTTGATTGCTTCTTTGAGTGGTTGCATAGGTGGGTTTCAGTGCTGCTGTGTCTGTGCCCTATGAGTGCAGGGACAAATTCTTTGGACAAGCAGAGTCTATTAGATTAGATCAGAAGACTCTACATGAAGCATCCTCTGTCCTTAGGACATGACATAGGGATATGAGCACAAACATTCTTGATTTCATTATTTCCATCATACCATAAAGATGGAAGTAATGCAGTATATATGCTGTGTGATTAATTTAACTTTATATCTAATAGCATAATTTCATGCAGTAAATTAAGTCCTTATGACCGTTAGCAAAATACAGTTTGAGTTAACATACTATATATATCTCTTCTTATGTGGATAACAGAGTTGTGAGATACTGGGGTTTAAGACATTCCCTAGCGTGATTCTTCAGAGAGAAACATGTTCCATTGTAACATTTCCTTTTCCTAAAAGAAAATGTACAGAGGGAGGGAGGGAGAAGGCTTTCCTTGAACAAAAATCTATTCATTTTGTAAGTTCCACAAGTAAAGATATAGTTATGATTTAAGACAGTGTCTCTTAGTGTCCTAAAAGCTGTGATTCTGAGCTTCTGGGAAAATCTCCATTACCAGGGTCCACTTGTATTGGCAGGGAAGTCTGATGGAGGTGAGAGGAGCATGATTCCCAGTACAAGTTGCTGCCCATGTACACAGCAAGGGATGAAAGATTCATCAGCAATATGGCATGTCTTTCATTCACATATTTTAAAGTCCAGGACTTGAAAAGACCTATTTTATAACTTTCACGCTCCCTGCAGGCACCTGGATAGTGACTGTCTTTGTGTTGAGCACCACGTTTATTTATAACCCTGATAGTAGCGATTTTATTTTAAGTGCCATGTATTTTGAGAGCTGAGTGACATGTTGGTCTCACAGTTTTGTCTGTCCTATTCTTTAACAAGCTACCTGGCTTATTAGAAACAATAAACACAGAAATAGATTCCTTTCTATGACTGACTGTAGAAGCAAACGTACCATTACAAACCAGTGACAGAGCCTTCTGTATCTACAGGAGAAAGGGTTGAGGAGGGCTAGCAGTTCAGTGGCAGCTATCAGTGCTTCAGCACGTTCATTTGCTATTTCAAATTCAGCCTGCAGTAGGATCCATAATCTCCTAACCAATAACTAATTCTCAGGGATTTTGAACTGCTAACCTGCAAGATGTCTACTTTTACATACATAGGGGTCCATGCAGCAGAGAAAAGACGTTAAGGTTCCTCATAGGAAGACTGGATTGCATTACAGAGTGCTATACCCTTCAGTATTTCTCATTAATCAAGTGGGAATTTTCTGTTGCTTTTGTGTTCCCCCTGCTCCCTCTGAGAAAAAGTAGACATCATCACATCTTGTCTCAGAAGATAAAGAACTGAAGTGTACTACCACACAGATGATCAATTCAATTCACACAGGTCTAAAACTGTATGATCAATTGTTGCTAGACTTACAAAACAAGGCTCATTGATTTGGAATACTTGGTTAGAATTTTGCTGTTATACATCATATAATCAAGAGCTTTTTACTTCCCAGAGGAGAGTTCCTAAACAGTAACAGGTAAATTAAACCAGCTTCTAAGCCATCTTATAAGATCAGTGAAAAGCATTTATAGCTTCTCACAAAACATTCTGTACTTTATCTACATCTTGCACAGAGTGGACTGAAACCACAGCCTTGTAAGTACCTGGTACGTGCTGCATCAGATGTCCATGGTACACAAAGAAGTCCTCTCCTCATTAAACTTTGAACAAATAGTACTCGGTATAGTGTCAACTTCATACATTAATGTACCAGGGGTCAGGCTGACTGTCAGGTCTATTCAGAGATAGGGATTTGCTCATATTCAAAATCTCTGATGCTCAGGGGATGCTTTATCTCCGTCTAAATATCTTAGTCAGGACCCTCTGCCTTGAACAAAAAGTACCTCTGGTTTTACATTTCAGGGACTTCTCAAACAAGTGCTGATAATCAACATGAAAATTAATTAAGTATTCTGTCAACAAGCCAGTGAGGGGCAAGACTGTTTTCAGGAAGTTTTGTGTGACATATGGTTCTGAATTAAGCCAGTCAGAACCAGACAGCATTTGGAGTTCGAGTTGATAATGTTGAAGGTTCTGAGCCTTTCTAACCTTCGGTGTATCCAGCCGTCACAGTAGGGAGTCAAAAGCAATGGCTTGTCTTCCAGAGTTAACTTTTTAAATGGGGACTCCTGAACATGCACTTGGTCATAACAGACAGAAGCAGGTGTCCTGTTCTAACCACAGAAATGCTGACAGCTCCTGAAAAATCTTTTCTTTACCTGTTTAATAACATGGGGTTTGTATGCTTTTTTTTTTTTTACCTGTCTTTGTGCCTTGTGAAACTTTCAGTACAATCTCTTTACCTGCTTAGCCAAACATTCTCTTCCGAAATAATAATTGGATCCTGCAGCCAAACCCAGTATGATTATCGCTGATAGACTGGGTGTTGCCTTGGCAGAATCTGCTGCCAGAAATTGTTTTGCAATAGTACAGACAATGTCTTGTCAGAGTCACTTTAACTAGAGTTACTCACATACCTAAATGAGAAGGCCTTCTGTTTGAGTATCCTAGCATCATCAGCTTCTCGTAACATACTCTGCTTCAGTGGTACAGGACTGTTTAGTAGCTCTGACACTAAGTGGACTTGACATAATTTCTCTAAGAGTGCATTTTCCTGCAACAGCTGCTTCTGTACAGGCATATAATATACCTTACCTTGTAGTGAGATTTCTGAAAGGCCTTTGTTTATATTTTTTTACCCAAGAATGGAGACTTGTCTTACCTATTCATATAATTTTTTTATTAATAGAACTGGGCTTTCCTGCCTACTTGAGAGGTATTCCTGTACCTTGTAAAACACATGGCAGAGAACACTACATGGGTTATGAATCTCCTATGGAAATAATAGGGAACTCTCCCAAGCTTCTGCTGTTTTAATTATTATGTTAACTCTGCCCACTTAAGGTCTACCACCAAATTCTAGACACAATGTCCTCCTTCTTTAGAGGAAGCTTGAAATACTTTATCTCCAGTTTTCTACTTCAGTTTTCAGATACAGTTTGCATTGATTCCTTGAGCTATAATTCTTAGCAAGTAATTTTCTTAGAACGGGACTAGCTTCTGCAGATTGACAATTTCTTTTCCTCTTCATTTCCACTCCCTAGTATTTTTCTAGATTCTGCTTGCAGAAGACCAGCAGGGTTTTAAGAGAACACTATGCATGACTGCATCTTTTCCTCTAATGCTTCTTCCCTAACAGTGGGAAAGAATGGCTCGCTCAGAATGTGCTCATCTAAGCTTACAGTTCCCCAGGATCCTGGAGGGACTTCTCTGCAAGAGCAGCGTCAGCACTAGCTACAGATAGCGGGCAGTCCGGTAGCTGATTGGCAGAGCTAAGAAGAAATAGATTTCCAGCCCAGGAGCAAAGGACTCTCTTTCAGAGACGTTAATTACAGCACCCGTCTAACACTTCTTCAAAACAGCAAGAAATGTTTTAAAATCACACATGAAAAGGATGGACAGGGATCAGCTTTTCACCTTTTCTATCATTAAACAAAGAGGGGTGGATCTGATGAACCTGGCAGTAGGCAGGTTCAAAGCAAATAATACTATAGATCATATTGTTTTCTACATCCGTGGGTAATCTACTCATGACACTCTTTGCTTAGACAATATGAAAGAAGTTCACATAAATCTAAGGAGAGGCTGCACAAAACCTTGGAAGAGAGATATAGTAAAGGTCACTGATTAGACAAACCACATCAGGCCCAGGACCTGCCCCCCAAAGCTAAAACGAAGTTGGGTGCTGGAACCCATAGGCAATATTAAATGCGCTTGTCCTGGTCCTGCGATTCTCTGAGAGGTACTTGGGAAAGAACTGGCTTATGTCTACTGTTGGAGATAGGTAAATTGGGCAAGTGTTCCCCTGGCCTGAATTAGACTGACGTGCCCTGTATTCTTAAAATATGATTTATTTATAAATCTTGGCATAGGCACAGCCTTATCAAAACCTAAACAAATACTTTCAGGACTTTCCCCTCTTTAAATTTTACCAGCTAGAACCAACCTTATTCAGTCCTTCTCTTCCCTGTTACTGCACTGTCAGCTATGCAGCCTGTGGTAGTTCAAAGATTGTACAACATATGTTAATGAAATGCCTCTACCTCATCTCTTTTTCCTCACTTAATCATGCCCTTACATGAACCAAACTTTCTTTATCTCTTTAGAAACTTGTTTCTACAGTTGTAATTTAGAGTAGTGACTTTTCTTGTTCCTTATGCTGGAGATTCTCTCTGCTACAGAGAAGAAATCTTTGAGCCCACCAAAGGAGAGAGCAAGAAAAATACGACAGAAAAACTATGGGATAGTGTTGTTTCCATCACAGTAGTCTGGGAGGAGCAGTTTTATTCTAATTCTTGTTAAGAGAATAAATCAAATCAACAGATCTGTAACGCTGGATCTGTAAGTCGTGTTCCAAAATTCAGCTAACCAGGACCACAATCTTTGTGTTGTATTTTCACAAGTAACTTTCCTTCCCTTCTTTTAAGCTTGGGGTGTTGTCCCGATAGTAGGTTTATTCTCCTAAGTCATTTAGCAAGGAGAAGGAAATTCAATGGGAAGTGCCTATATTTATCAGAGATTAAGGTGGTCAATGCTAATGTTCAGTTTCCTGGTTAGCTTAAAGTCCTTCACTTCGGTAGATGGGTACAGGCAAACACAGCTAGAGCTGGAGGAGCAGGGAAATAGAAAGGGATGGAGGAACAGGCGAGGACCTAGAGCTCTTCACAGCATCCTTTGACCCTCTGCCTCCTGCTGCTGGTAAATCTGCACTTGAACAGACTGTACTTTAAAAAGAAAAAAAAAAAAGAAGAAAAAGAGTCTCCTGTTTGGCTTTTTGCTTTTAACACCCCAGGTGTTAAACAAATGAAGGCAAACCTCTGTGCCAAGGCTCTCTCTCTTTAACTTTGTATGTTTACCAGCAGGCACAGTAGGAACCCATTCTATCGGCATAAGTGGCTGATAAATCAGAAAGGAAGGAATCCCTATTTTCTGTTGCTTGTGTGGCCTCTTGGAATGATTAATATAGGTTTAATGAGTTCTGTATGTACGCTTTATTTAAATTAAATGTTTCTTTTTTAACAAGACCAATTTAAGAAGTATGGAAGTAGGGCAGCCTGGTTAAATTTAAGGTTATATTTACTATAGTTATCTTAAAATAATACAATAAAAATACTATGCAACGTACTTGTTGATGCTAAACTTGTAGAGAAAGTCAAACCACCTAAGGGGTAGAAGTCACTAGCAGAACACTTGGAACTATAACCTATAGAATGTTAAATCTGCTTCTAGTAGCGTTTTTCCTTATAATATATTCGTCTACTTTATACTACTGACTAGCATGTTCAAAATTGAAAACCCCACTGCGAGTTGAAAAACCAGGCAATTTCACTTTTTATCATCAGATCATTGCATGAAAACTGTAAAAGGATGAGATGTACTAGTTCTGAGTCTTGAAGGTCACACTGACCACAATCACTTCAGTTCACCAGCTAAGAGTAATTAGTCCTTGTTGAATAAATCAGTTTTCAGTACGATATGTTCTGATAATTTTTTCCTTACGTATTATGTGCATCTATATTTATTTAACTGATTAAAAATTAGGTGCTCTTTTGCTATGTTTTAATTGAATTCCATCTACAGTTTAAAAATTATAAATGGAAGACTGAATCATGTGGTAAAGAAAAGCCATTATATTTTCCATCATAAAATGTAAAAATTAAGAATCAGAGGTTAGCTGTATGGATGATTAAATAAAAAATGTACAGGCATGGAATAACAATCTGGGTAGCAAGAAGGATCATATTCTGTAAAGAGGGTATGTTTAATTGAATAAGAGCTTTTAAAAGGAAAAAAAAAAGCAAATGTAAAATCATACCCCAACAGACTGCATAAGACAAAGTCTTTCTCTTTTCTGTTTTAAAAGGTAGTTAGAATTGATAATTTGACTCGGAGACACAATCCAATCCACCCAGTCTGCTGATAACATGCACTTGTAGTTCTGGGTCCTAAACAAACACAATATGGGCCTTGCAAGTGCTTTAGAAAGCCCTGGTTAATAATCAGTTGTCCAGGAGTCCCCTCTGACCTGCGTGGGCCCTCCTTCGTCTTGGAACAAAACCCCGGCAGCTGCTGCTTACATGAACCATCACAGTACAGGAGCTGCACCCCTCACCGCTGCCCCTGCCTCCCTCGGCTTTCGCCCTACATGTGGTGACAGAAACCTGCTCCTGCAACTTACCTGCAGAGCAAATTAAAGAAAGCTGGGTGGCTGAATTACTGAGAGTAAGGTAGAAGGAGATGACCTAGGGTTAGACGACCCTGACTATCAGTAATTGCTTGATGATTGCTCTAGACTTGGAAAACACATGTTATCGTGTTCATGCTGTATCCACTGATAGAGATTGTTTTCATTACGCATACTGGCTATTTCTTAACTCCATTGAACCTACTGATGTGTAAAAACAGAGATAAGTTCAAACTAGAGGTCTCAGACTTGAAAGATTTAAACTCAAAAGTCTCTCCTTTGTTCAAGTGACTGCTTTTGGCTAGTGGATGTCTGTCTTTAAATCAAGAATCAGTCTATGTCCAGCATCTACAGTGGTCTTTGAAATGCCTTTTTTTTTTTTTGAATGGTATCTTTGTTAGAGCTGGAGAAGTTTCAATGAAAGAATATCTCAGTTTTGTTCTTGGTGAATGCTGTTGTGTTAATGATGTCCTTGCATAGGTTTCAGCATTAAGGCTGTTAGACACATTAAAAAGCAGTTCACACTCATGGCTCACACAGTATTTAAGGCAAATGCACGAGTTTAGCATTAATTACATATTTTATACACTGTAGGATCATAATTTTTTTGGCCTGTACTGTAACAGAACTTCCTTTTGAACAGTCTATAGTTACTGTTTCTTCCCCTTGTGGCAAAAATTTTAGTGATAATATGAACATGAGCCTCTTCCAGTTGAAAAAGATTTCATTTTCTTTGAAATAAAGTATTCCTTTTTCTGAAAAGCTAACAAATCTCACCCTGAAATAATCTTTTTACATTTTTCTTTTTACCTTACGTGTGTCTGCTTAAGCATCGAGAAACTTCTCACTGCAAGAAGGGCTGTAGAGAGACATAAAAGATGGCATAAATTTTTTGAGGGGCTGTAGATTGCTAAAACTAGAACAAAGGAAGGGGAGGTAGCCATGGACTCGTGGTTAGAGAGGTGTGTGCTTGCAGTATTAAAGAAAAGGTGGATGAAGTCTGGCAGGGGTCAGTACATGGTCACTCATGACCTCGGGTGTAGAGATGTTGAATCCTTGTGACATGATTAGCAACAGAATGGGTTGTGGGGGGGAACTTTTGATTCATTCATTTACATAGCGTCAGAAAGTACGTAGGATACTGCTTTCTTATTTGATGAAGACTTCAGTCATCTAATTCAGCACCTTCCTTTAAAGTTCTTTTCTCTCCATTTCCATGTGCCTCTTCCCTATTTCTGGCAGGCTGTCCCTCTAGAATGATGCATCTCATGCATGAGAAAACAACAGTTTTCCTACTACTGCTAAATTTGTTGTCATATGACACAACCCGTCCTTGTTTTAATTCTTGCTTTAAAATGAAATGTCTGCCAGACTGTATGTTGAAATCACGTATTTTAAACAAGCACGATGGCAATACTTAGATCTAGTAGACAGCTTTTTATCTATAGATCTCAACCTTTTTTTAAACCCAGAATAAGATTTTATTCCTTTTAAAACTCACAGAGCTTGGGTAGAAGTGGATGAGGCAAGATTAAATGGCATTTATACTTTCTCACTATTGGGCTGCTTGTCAGATCCTACCGTGATGATATAGCTCTTCTAAGCCTCTGAGTGCCACTGACTCACTGCATCTATGCAGAGCTTTGTGCAGACCCTCCTGCTGCACCCTAAAATTCCCTGATTCCAGTAGGAGGAGGCTTACGGCTTCCTTCTACAATGCCTGCAGTAAGATCTTTCCTGGGGTGAGATAGGAGGCTTTTAGTGATCTTTCCCAGTCAAGTCTTCATATCTAATGTGAAGAGTGGAAGACTGGTGAGGATTTCAGTGACCATAATTTTTGGTTTCTTCATGTGGAGATATGATACAGCATGAGAACTCCTTAAAGGGAGATCTTCCAAGCTGGATGACCCTTCCTACATTGAGTAGGCACCGCTAACTAGTCACCTTGCCTCTGGAACTAAGATTTTTCTATTTTGAAGAGATAAATACACAGGTAAACAAACTGTTGCTAAACACTTGTTTAGATGATTTTAGACTTTTCACTTTGGTATATGTAGCCTTGGGATGTCCTATAAGCATCATTCTCTCTCTTAGATGCAGTGAGAGGTAGGACAGGTTTAATTGTCTGCATCTTAAAATCAAAAATCCAGTGGTGAATTTCAGAGCTGGAGTCAGGATTATGGCCCTTGTTTGATCTCCAATTCCAAACTTTGGCCAAAACACCACCCATCTTCCACCTTGGTGCAGATGATTTAACCTGAAACGTCTGTAAGATCTGTAACTAGTAATCTGTGCTCAGACGGTGGGATGAAAGAGATAGCAATTATATTCTTTAATGTCTTAATCAGTCAATCTTATTTAAGCCTGTTCAGGAAATGTGCCAAGTAATTTAATTTCTTTTTTTTTGTTTATTTACAGTTTACTGTAGTGCTGAGCTGTTGTGATAGTTTGGTTTTTATGACTCGGGTCAAGCATGAAGCCTTCAAAACCACATGTCAAAGGTAAGTTAGTTTCAAAAATATTCGTATTTGTATACGTCCCTAAAATTCCTGTATGTTTACAGGCGGAGTTTTCATCCCTTAACTGAAAACTCAGCTCTGTTGATAAGTCACAGTCCTGCATAAAGGATATTGTGAAGCAGTGTGCTTTCCTGCAGGGAGCTCTTGGAGAGATTTTCTCCCAGTGCTCTCCAATATACCAAGGAAGTGTGCCTACTGCACCAGCTTTTAAAATAGTGCAACCTGATCCTTTCTTTACAGATCAAAGGGTGGGGGTGGGGAGCGAAGGTGGAAGAATAGCAGCCCAGATCCTCCTTCCCATTTTGGGTCCGACTTTCTCTGTTGAGTCAAGAGAGCATTAATTGTGCATGACCATTATAAGAAAGGACCCTCTGCTCTCCCCCTTCACAGTTCTTGTGACGTAGGCCACGTTTAATCTAGTCCGTGTTAGGAGAAGCTAAGTACACTTACAGGTTTATAATGAGCTTCCCCCTCATTTTCATTTTCCCTCACTGGTATGTAAATCGTTGCTTGCAAGGGATAAAAATCTGTAGGAGTTACGAAACTGAAGTGATTGCATTAATGTGGAGCTCCTTCTAGTTAGTCTGCAGTGTTTATCACGCTGTTTAGTGTTGTAAAACTAAAATGAAATAAACTCCAAATCAAAAGAGACCATCTAATATTTCTGTAACCAGCTAGCAAAAGTAAAATTGACAGCTAAAGTAGTTTACTAAACAAATCTTTACAAACAAGCATCGACAATGTGCAAGTCAGGAAATCGGTTTGTTGGGGTTTCACTTGTGAGCAGGGATTTAAAAGTTATCCAGATATAGTAGTTCATAGTTTTAACTTGGAAAGACTACCAGCATTAATATTTAGTCAGTATTTGTGACAGCCAATCAGTACACTGTCACACAGTGGAATCTTTGTGAAATGTATTCTTTTATAAGAAAGGAGATTCATGCACATGCCGCATTCAGCCAGAAACAAGGATACTGAGAGTTCTCAAAAAGTACTTTTGCTATTCTGTTTTGCCAGCTAGTGTTGTCTAGTTTTTGGCATATTTCTTTTTTTACTTCTCTGTGCACTCTAAAGGGCATATTTCTCATCTTTTGAACTCCTACTGATCTTCTAATTTCTGTTAATCTATTACAAAAGATTTTTTGTAGCTCTAACCTATGCGGAGAGCGCTTTTTTAGTCTGTGCTAAGTATAACTTGTGTACACATTGTGTACACATTTTAAAGTAATGCCCTCAGCTGATATCACCTATACATGTGTGGTGTTGATTATGTTAACCGTACATTTGGAAAATATTCATGAAAACTACTGCAGTACTTAAAATTATTCTGAAAAAATATAATACTTTTTATAAAGCATTAATTGCAAACTTGAAAACTGTTCCATTACACGCATTGCTAGAGGATACAACTCAAAATCCTGAAGTAAGATCAACAGAAGGAACGGGGAAAGCAATACTTCTCGTTTTCAGATACTAGAAACGAAACTTGCGTAAAGATTTCTCCAAGAGTGCTATCAGTCTTCAGCTAGAAGGGTCATGCCATCATTGCCTTGCTGCTGGAAGGAAGGGAGAGTTTTCTTTCCCTCTTTCCGTAAAACATCAGTTACTATAAAAAGATAGCTGGAGCTGTGCTGCTTTCTTCCTGTGCCTCAGGCTCTGTTTTTTAAAACTTTTTCTCCCCCTGAATCTTACCCGCCGTATTCACCTACTCCACTTTCCTGTTGTTAATAGTTTTGCCATATGACTGCAACAATATGAAATGGACGTTTTGGATAACTTAAGAGCTGGGTACAGACTTCTAAAAAGCAGTAACTGGACTTGCAGTCTTGTTAGTTATGCATGGCTGCTGCTTGTTAAAGTGCTACTGTGCAAAAGCTGAAACACTGGAACTGCCTGCTTGCAGAACCAGGAAGGCTGTGCTGTCTGCATCAGTCACATTTCCAAATGAAAGTTAGTAACACCCTCTACGACTGAAAAGATAGAACTGTGTTGTAAGTTTTAAACAAAAAGCTGTAGAAATTCATAGCACAGGCCTTTATGGCCACTGGAGAAAACTGCTTGTTATCATTAGGAATCATGAGGCTGCATTTTTTGAAAGAACTAGAGAGGAGTAGAAAAATATATTTAAAAAATAAAACATATCAGACACCAAACGGTGTGGTCAAAATAGTCACAACGCTGCAGCAGAAGCTGACTGTTAATCTTTTCCAAGAGGGGAAAAGGGAAAGAAATGGTCATTCAGATAACCAGATGCTAAATTACTCATTTATGTAGTTCAGGTAATCAAAGGAAAGGCCTAAATAAATTAATAATAAACGAGCTATATTGTATGAAACAACAACAACAAACCCTTTTCTTTTAGACCTAGAAAACCTCTATATTGTAACATAAAATCAAGTAAAAATTACATACTGTATGTATTAAAATACAGGGTTTAGCCTCCAAGTGAGTTAATACGGTTTCACTTTTCTTTGTACTCTGGTAACCCAACTCTAGTCTCCAATCCTTTCTGATAGTAAAACCAGAAGAGGCTATTAATGTGAGCAGATATGTGTGTGTGTCCATATGTATATATGTACCTCCATCCTTAATGGGTTAATTTAAGACATATATGTAATACACACCAAGTGTGCTTCTATTTTATTTGCTGAACACTAATACCTTTACATGTGGGAGACTGAATCAACGTTTGCTTATCATCTCTGGGAGTATGGCAGATCTGGAGAAGGATTAATACCAGTCCCAAGGCCATAATTTGAGAGCACAGTGGGTTTGAGGTACACAGAAACTTAGCTCACGGTGACGAGAGCTGGCTCTAGTTCCTGTGCCTCGGTCTGTAAGCCACATCCCTGCCCAAGCTGCTTTTCTAATCCACCCAATACATCTCCCCACCTTTTGTTTCTGGCGTTGGGGTTTGCTTTAAGGGGCTTCCTCTTTGATTTCTTTCTGTGCCTAGTTCCAGAGTGGCAGAGGCAGCCTGGCTCTGAGCGCAACAAAACCAGGGAGCCCTCCAGGAGCCAGTCGCAGCTCCCCGTCACCGGCCAGCCGGAGCTTGTCGGAGTTAGCATGCTTAAGTTGACATTGATCCCTCCAGGGACTAGCTACCAGCTAAACAAAACTGGAGCACAGGGGTAGCCAAGCATAGATTCTCTGTGACCCTATGTCAAGACCTGTGATCTTTTTTAAAAGCCAGCTATGTTACCTCCTTGCCCTCCGGGACTCCCAGGGAATCCCCAAGTAAATGAGGCAGGAGTTATTTACATCGCCTTGGTGTCTCCATCCCAGTCTTTTCTGGTCGATTTGGATTTTTTTTTTTTTTTTTGTGAAAACAAGAGATGGTGGAATACATTAAATAGGTGCATTTCTTCCCTTATGAAGGCTTACTGCAACAAAGCAAGAATAATTTGCCCCATCAATTATAGATAATGGAAAATGTGTAAGTGTCTACGTGGTTAAAGGAGCGAGTCTACTGCCATTGATGGTACCATGACTGTCGTATACAGCCTGGAAAGGCCGACGCGTTTGAATTTTACTGGTAGGTTAGAATATTGAGAAGCCAAGGGGACTTATAAAGTCTAACTATTAAACATACTGAGGGTAGAATAGCTCATTTGCTTGTGCAGAGGAAATAGAGCAAAGATACACCAGGGCAGCTCGAGCCAGCAGGACAAAGGAGATACTATTGACTCATTCCAGACTGCAGACTTAGCAGCTCAACTTTGTTTCCTTTTAACTTTTGTAACAGTAGGAGCTCAAAGCCTCTCAGTCTATTTGCTGCGCGCACAGAAACACCCAGACTTCAAAAAGTAAAACACTTTGAAGAAACCCAAACCATTAACACATTAAAAAAAAAAAAAAAAACCAAAAAAAAAAAAAAAAAAAAAAAACACACAACCGTGTGTATTGCTGAACAGGGCTTCACGGTTACTTGAGTTTTGTAGTGAGTAAACGCTGGTGTTTTAGTAATAATTTTACACTGCTGTGTTCTAGCTGACAAGTACCAGTTTGTAAAACACTTCTGGTTGGTTTTAGTGCGATAAGGATTTATTGGCTTTGCAGTGGGTAAGTACTGCTGCTTCAATATTTTCACAGATCGAGTAAACCAGAGCAAAACCGAGTCCGGGAGACCTTTTTTTGCAAACATGCAACAAGTTTCAGCCCTATCACACTGCACGTGGGAATCACAACCAAGAGCGCAATTTAGGTTTTTTGACCTCGGTGCTTACATCTGTGTCCTGTTTAAAGCAAAATGCTTTGGATTGTCTCTGTGCTAGAGCCTTTTTTTCTTGGCAGGACACCCTCTCAGAGTCCCGGGAGGGGTCGCAAAGGCTCGGCGTGTCCCCCCCCTCCCCCGAAACGGTCCCAGGGAGGGACACCCCTGTTGGCGAGGCGGGTTGTCACTCAAGGCGACGTCACAATACGCCTGTGTGAGCGCTGTAAACACTCGGCCGGGCGTATGTGTGTGTGTTTATGAGGGATACGGGGGCGAGCATCCTTCCCACCCTCCCCCGGCTCGGGCTTATGCCCGAGCCGGGGGAGGGTGGGAAGGATGCTCGCCCCCTCCTGCATCCCTGCAGCGCATGGTAGCGGCTCCAAAGGTAGCATCACTCGAGCAGTGGATGATGTAATTCTCCCTCCGGCCAGTAACTGCCTGCGCTTGCACCGATCCGGCTGGCAAAAGCTGAGGGGGGGGAGTATTTTAAGCGTGATTTTTACCCCCAAGCGTCGTCCCCCCTCCCCCTTCCCCCCCCCAACTCCTCCATCCTCTTTAAAATCTCCGTGGGGAGAGGAGGAGGAGGAGGGAAGGGTTGGAGAGGGAGGAGGAAAGGGGGAGCCCGTGTGTTGTGTGCAGGGTAAACAAGTGCCTCTCGCCTCACGGTAACGTGGTGCTTGGGGGGGGTTGTGTGTGTGTGTGTGTGTGTGCGCGTGTGTCCCGCAAACACACGCACTTCCCCCTAACAAAAGCCTATTTAACATCAGCGTCAGCTTTTGTTCGCCGGGCAGCCACAAGCCTCCCCTCTCCCCATCATCTTATTTCACCGAGGGGTGTGTGTCCCCCTCCTCTCTCTCCCAACTCCATATCCACCACGGGAGTCCCCCCTGAACCTCCAAACACCTTCCAACCCCCCTGTCCCTGCTGCTCGCAGGCAGCCGCCCTCTCTTCCCCACCTCCCCCCACCTTAGAAAAGAGCTAAATGGCACTTACTGTCAGAAGAGGAGGGGAGCGGAGGCTTTTCTCTCTCTCGATGCAAAAAGCAAAATAGCCACTCGCAGGACTGTGCCAGCGTACGAGACGGCGAGGGGGGGAAAAAAAAAAAAAAAAGAAAGAAAAAAAAAAGAAAAAAAAATCTTCCAGTAACATGCGCGTGTGGGAGGCTTCGCCTTTTAAACCGGAGGGGGAAAAAAAAAAAAAAAAGAAAATAACAAAAAAATAACCAGACCCCCCCCACCCCCCCGCCGCCCCCCGGTTGCCTTTTTTTTGTGCAGTTTCAGCAAAGCTGCGAGGAAGTTGGTCCTTTTGTTCCACTATTTATAGATTGCGTCAACATTGCGAAGAGGAGAAGGCGGAGCGGCGGCTCCCGCGGCCGCCGGGCGTGTGGGGGGGGGGGGAGGCCGGATCCCGGGCCGGGGAGGGGGGGGGGGGGGGGGCGCTCCCCGCACAGCCCCGAGCGCAGAG